>JAMKCH010041830.1:0-12450 GCA_023653785.1 Ophioderma brevispina
GGTAATCTAACGACGCAGAAAATGTGAAGAATGATCCAACGACGCAGAAATCAACTTGGCAGCGCAGTTACAAGGATGACGGACGGAGCGACTTCAGCCTGGGACGACTAGCTGAAGATCCAGAGAATGGACCGACGGAGAGAATAGGACCTTTACATGTAGTAATAGTAGTTTTTAAGGGAGGAAGCGGGTGCGCATTTTTCAATTCCGCTTTGATTTGTCGCGTTGGTTTGTGGCCGGGACGGGGCAAACCACGTCTGGGAAGGGGGGGGCTGTTTTTTTTTTTTTTGGGGGGTTAGCGGATTGAAAGATTGCCTTCCCGAGTTTTTTCACTGAGTAATGTTTTAACCATGGCATGTCCCATTTATAAATATAATGAGCCGTAGGGTAACCCAGCAATGTCATCAGGTGGGTATCCCCCTGATTTTACTACTGGTGGTTTGGTTGGTTCACCTGAATTTTGTGAATGAATGTGACGTCAACCGGTGGCGCCGTGATGTCTGTTGGGATCTGTAAATTGATTCAAATTACGACGACCCCTCCAGACATCATATGCGCGCGCTTGGGCCCTCGTGTTTTCATTCCAACTTCAGGTAATTACTTCACTCCTACTTCACTCAAGGAATTTTACTAACGTGTCAACTTTCTTCAAGTTTCTTCCGAAGTTTGAACTACCAGTTGGCAGTATACTTAGTGATTTTAATAATACGTGTCGGGATGCTGTAGGTCAAATCTTGGCGATATTTTTGCAGATTTCGCGACGTTTTGCGATATTGTAAAAATTCAGTCCCAGTATCAGTGCAATTTTGTGCAGAAATTTGTCACTGTGTGAAGCATTGCTTAAGAAAATCGTGACCCAAATAGATACCGCCACTCAAAAATTCACTCTTTTGTCATTGTTCAAATTATATGAAGCATCCAACATGTTCTAGAGGTGGATTGGTGATTCAATCATGTAAACTACCGCCAACTTGTACGTCTATATCATGTAGAGAAAGTGTGATAGATTCTGTCTGACCGTCGTCTTGAAATGCGAAAATTTAGTCCTGCCGCCATTGTAAGATTGCCGCAATCCACCCCGCATCAAATTTCTGCATGATTTTTGCTTGGCTTTAGTTGTGTCGCATGCATGAGGCTGCATACACGCCGCTTGATTTAGGATTCAGATCCACATTGTGTTTATTATTATTTCTTTTATTAATAAATTATTTTAAGAATCATTGATGAAGATGATATTCTGGTTCGTCAAGGTAATTTCAGCCAATTTTTCAGTTATTATATTTTTTGATTTTCGATGGGTCAGTGGTGGAATCAATTACCCTTGTGAAACTTTGAATGCGCAAGACGCGCCGATCCGCCTCCGTAATTTCAATGGACAACTATGAGTGTTGCCATGCAAATGCAAAATCGATTCGGTGGTAAGGTGATTTTTTATTTATTTTTATTTCTTCTTAAAATTTGGGGCCCTTTAGTTTTTTTATTATTATTTATTTAGATTATTTACTGTTCTTTTCTTTTTTCTTTCCTTTTTGTTTTTATCCATCTTTTCTCACCTCTTCCTTTCTTTTACCTTCTCCTTCCCCTTTATTTTTTTTTTTTTATTGTTGATAGAGGAGGATTGAGTTACATTAGAGATTTTTATGTATATATGAGATGTAATTGTAACTGAACAGTTTTTTAATGAGTAAAGAATATTTTATGCTTGATTATTTGTATGGATACTGTCAGTGCCAGAGTTAGAAGACCCCTTTGGTCAAGGTCCTTGCAAATAAGCTTAGGCGCCAAAATTGTATGATGTTATTATTCTAGGAAGTATTACATTAAGCCTTGTAATGGAGGTTTTTATATATTACTGGGATACTTATTATTTTTCTTTTCTTATTATCCTCTTGGATATTAAGTCAGGGATGCGCATTCGCGGATCGCAGTGCGTTCACATTTCATCGTTCGGGTCGGGCCGTCGACACTCTCTGTAGCTTGTTTGTGGGAACTTACTTTGTTATTGGGTAATGTACAAAACACGCAAACCTATGCACACCCCACATGGTCACACCCTCATACTTTCCAACACCCCACACTCCCTCATACCATCCACACACCCCACACTACACTCTTCTCCTTCTTTTCACTAGCTCCCCCCCCCTCCCATTCATCCACACCCCCCCCCCCCTCCCCCCACCTCCCTCCTCCCCCCCAGCCCCCCCCTCCCCCCCCTCCTTCGCCCTTCCCCCTCCCCCAAACCCCTCCCCCCCCCTCCCCCCCTCCCTCCCCATCCCCCCCCTCCTCCTCCCCCTCCCCCCCCCCCTCCCCTGCCCCTCCTACTCCACACACCCGACCACATACACACCCTCATACATCCAACCACACAACACACATCACCCGATACATCCACACACATAACACACCCTCATACTTCACACATCAGCAGAACACCCCACCCATACACATCCCCCTCATACAATCCCCACACGACCCCCACACACAATACTTTACCCCCACCCACCCCTACACCCCCTCCTCCACCCCCCCACCCACACATACACACCCTCATACATTTCACTTTTCCACACACCCCCCCACCCTCATCACACCCACACCCCCACACATACACACAACCCTCATACTCACACACCCCCACATGCCCACCCCATACTTCCACACACCCCACACCCTACCAACCTTACTACCACCACCACACCCCCGCACACACCCTCCCTTCTCCCCCCTCCCACCCCCTCCTCCCTCCACCCACCCCCACACACCACCCCCCTCATAACCTTCCCAACACACCCCATACACACCCCCACCTCGTCTTCCACCCAACACACATGCACACCCCTCTACAGCCCACACACCCACACATACGCAACCCCTCCATACCTTCACACACCCACCATAGAAATACCTCAACAACCCACACGTGCACACTTACCCCACTCTTACATGCACACCCCTTATAAACCTCATACCATGCACAACCCTTATAACATTCATAAGTCGGTGATCCATTATGTAGGGATAGTTCGCTATTAGGAGGTTTAGGAAGTTTATGTTAGGTTGATTGAACTGTAGAGAGTGTCGCGATTGATCAGTCCGTCGCAGTAGTATGGAATTGCACGTGCAGAATGTTCGAACTGGTATGTATTGGTAAGGAATGAATGGGTTATTTTTTTTAACACTCACTCTCATTTTAATAAATTAAATATTAAATGTTTCCCCCTTTTATGTTAAGTCATGGAAACACTGACCCACGCTTCGCGAGTATGGTTACAGAGATGGCGCCATATACCGAATCATTGAGGGTGGTCGTGCCCTAAGGATAAGCGGCACGCGCCGGGCATAGAAATGGTCGTGCCCAGAGACAGGATGGTCGATCGTGCCTATAGATAGCGCACTCGCCGGGCATTTAAAGGTCTTGCCCAGAGACAGAACCCCACACCCCCACCGGGGGACAACCGCGCCATACAACTGAGGCATTGAGGGTGGGCCGTGCCTATAAATAGCGTCACTCGCCGGGCAGTGACAGATGTCGTGCCCAGAGACAGCAGCGCCATAAACCGAGGATTGAGGATGGTCGTACCCAGAGATAGCAGCGTTGTACGCCGGGCATTGAGGATGGTCGTGCCAGAGATAGCAGCGCCATAAACCGGGGCATTGGAGGGTGGTCGTGCCTAGAGATAGAAGCGTCACACGCCGGGCAGTGAAGGTGGTCGTGTGCCCAGAGAAACAGCACTCGCCATACACCGGGCATTGAGGGTGGTCGTGCCTATAGATAGTGTCACTCGCCGGTGCATTGAAAAATGGTCGTGCCGAGAGATAGCAGCGTCACACACCGGGCATTGAGGGTGTCCGGGCCCAGATATAGCAGCGTTATATAGCAGGACACTGATTGTAGTGGTGTCCCACAAATGCTTCTTTGTGTCACTGGGGTACCAGTGCACGAAGGGTAAGTTATAGGTTGGGTCAAGTGTTTCCATTATATCATGTCCCTTAATTTTAATTATAGATTGTATAATGTAAATCTTGCGTATGGTAGTGATGCATGATAATGCTATGCCATTATCATGCTTATCACAAAATGCTCCCCAGCGGGTAGCGCGGGAGCTCCACCTGTGGTCAAAATGTTCCAGAATGTAAAAACTTAGTCATTTTTCTGGCCCCTTGGGCCTAGTTATCGTAATGGTAATCGTTTCTTCTAGCTAAAGAACTTAGTAGTTTTGGGTCCTGTATTGGGCCTAGTTTACTGAGAGTATAATAAAGGTTATAGCCCCAGCAAAAGGGAAAGAATTGTAGTGGTAATCAAGGGATAAACCAAAACTAGTACTGACAGAGTATTTTGTGTTCATTCCAACTTCAGGTACATTCCGTAGGAAGGCCCGTTCCAACTACAGGTATTTCCGTAGGGAAGCCCATTCCAACTTCAGGTACATTCTGTAGGGGAGAGTGATTCCAACTTCAGGTACATTCCGTATGGGAAAGGCCCGTTCCAACTACAGGTATATTCTGTGGGGAAGGCCCTTCCAACTTCATGTACATTCTGTAGGGGAGAGTGATTCCAACTTCAGGTACATTCCGTAGGGACGGCCGATTTCCAACTTCATGTACTTCCGTATGAGAAAAAGAAGGCCCATTCCCCATTCCGACTTCAGGTTACATTCCGTAAGGCCCGTTCCAACTTCAGTACATTCTGTGGGGAAGGGATTCAAACATCAGGTACATTCCGTAGGGAAATCGATCCAACCTCTGTGCTAACCTTTTCCAAGATATTCAAGTTGATTCTATCTGTTGAGCCCTGACATGTGTATTGAGAAAAGGGTTAAAGTTGTAGTTGCGCAAGCAAATGTTGTGTGACTTGTGTGCTGAAATGAATAATAATTGAACCTTGATAAAACAAAATAGTAAGCTTTCCCCTTGTGCATGCTTCGACGTTAGAGTGTGCGGAGTTCCGACCTCCCACCGTACCCACAGTAAAAGTATAAAAATTATAGTAATCTCCACCGCCGAGGCCCCGTCCCGCCACAATATATCAGGGTGGCATAACAGCATCAAATACTTTCCGTGAGATATAAGTTCTCTTTATCCCATTTCATTCATATTTAACCTGGCCCTTGGAGAGCAAACTAGGGTTTGCATCTTGAGCTTCCATCAAGTTTCACTTGCACTTTCTGTGCTCTCGTTGCTAGTTTCCGTGTCTGGTTCAGAAGGTTCTATTCTTGCGGAGGTGAAAAATTCAATTGAGGCGCAGGGACTTTTGTTAATCATGTTATTGAGGAATGTTAAGGCCTGTAAACACTCGTGTTCGTTTCCAACATTAAAATTGTATTTTGTGGCAGGTGAGTGAGTTATATGAACTGGAGTGTTCCTCCAATATAATCCGGTGTGGCACATTCATTTGAATTCTTTCATTTTCCCTCTCCTACTTAATTGAATTGTCCAAAACCCAGGGTGACGACGTATCAACTGAATCGACTACAGTAGACATCGATTGCAATTTATAATGTTCATCAGCACCGACCTTATATGATTTATTATTCGATAAATTTATTATTATCATTTATTATAACATTAATATAATAATATTTTTCGGGAAACCCTTTCCCGTTTCGGCGTGTTCGGAAAGTTGTAGTCTGTGTCACGACTGCGAAAGATATATCTAAATTAGTACTGCTCGAGAGATTAACGTTTCATTCCGTCATATCGAATGCATGCAAATGAAACTAAATCTCAAAATCTCGGAAAACGAAGGGGTTCTATGGAGATTTTTGCATCAGAGGGTCCGTTACCTATGTTTTTGTGTTTGGATATGTATCTATCATGGGTCACATGACCTATAGAACCTAGCGAGAAAATGAACGTTTTTGTCGGTTACTTCAGTGCTCGCAAACACGGAAAAGTTAACAATCAATCGCTACGGGCCGCACCCTTTTTCCCCACAATGCCTTGCGGTATTATTCCAGTCTTGAGAATTTTCAACGCTGCGCACTTTTTTTGTTTTTTTAATTTTAAAAACAGGATATACGTACTTAACCGGACCGCCGTAGCTTTCCCGTCTTTGGATGGCAGCTTACTGATCCTCTCTTGGCTCGCCGTTGATGGCGTTCTTGATCTTGTATGTGTTTCCAGTAGAGAATTAACCCATTTTAGAAAGTTCACGCCTACGTCTCTGTTAAAAATGGAACTTGTCTTCGTTTTTATGCTGATCGCCTCTCTCACTTTGAGAGGGATAGTTTAATCCTTCCCGCGTGGAACCTCTTAGTCTGGGTTGTGGTTACTTTATAAAAGGTGACGGGTCCTGAACGGACCTGAATTTTGTCCATTTTAGACTAAATTACACCCTCTTCATTTATATACCGTATTTAGATCCTAACTTGGGTCTAAGAAATAAAAATTACTAGCGGCCCCGGTATTCGTGATCACCTGACCTTGAAAACCCCTGATGACCTTGTCGTTACTTAAACCTTGTCGGCACAACACGTACCCTCAAAGTTTCATGTCATACACCAACGTTTACCCCCATTGACCTCCTTTGACCTAGAATGACTCCTGATGACCTTTGATCCACTAACCAATACAAACTCTTTCTTCGGACGGTCAAGGGGCACCCACCAACCAAGTTTCAGGAACGTGCGACCCTCGGTCTCCGAGAAAATAGACGCGGTCAGACAGACACACAGACACACAGACAGACCACCGGTATATTGTGATATGCTTTTCTTTGTGTTCTGCCAGTTGCTAGTTATTTCAGCAGTGTGTTCTTTGATTTGAGCCGATCCCCTGCAGACTTTATTGCACCCCCTGGAATGCAATTCACAATACCAGTTTGATCTTCAGTTTTCATCATGATCTTGGGTGCGACAAGAATTTGACGTAGAGTTTGGGTTGATTCGGTTTTTTGCTTTTTGAGTAAGGTGAATGGATGATGATATACTTGTCTAAGAATGGTGGGCCCCCTCCTTGCCGAAAAATATCAATACGACGGCGACACTTACTTAGGAAAATTATACACCGAAATTTCTGTTTAGGGCTAGATCCGTCCCTCTTGTCCAATGACCTATAACAGAATTGTGTGTGTGTGTGTAACTGCGGAACAATTAGCTCAGTAGTACATGCAAAGTCGCACAGATGTAAACATAGAAACTGTTAAATGGAATGAATTATGTGTGCACTTAGAGTTTACTCCAGAAGCTACACTCTAGAAGTTACACACGATGAAAAGTATTTTAAAATATATTATAAATATTTTATTGCCCACTTAGGTTGGCTAATTAAGAAGTAATTGGTTAATCAAATTGGCGTAATTACACACATGATTTCCCGTGTCGTGCAACAAAGTGCAATTAATTGAGCCTCATACTTGAAATATGTGTTAAATTAATATTGAGTGGAAAAAGGTCGTAACTACATTTTATGATATGTTTTTAAGGTTTTTGTGTCAAAATTAGCATAAATTTGGTAAAAAATGAAAATGTACTTTTTAGAAAAAAAAATTGGGCGATTTTTACTTACACATTTTTTTTAAAAAACATCGCTTTACATAAAATAAAACGTCGTGTCTCCATACAAGTTTTCCCGTGTCGTGCAACAAAGTCGTATCTACACCTAAATAGGCCTATTTAGCTTAATAAATCTGCAATAAATTGAGACTGTCACCTGAAATGTATAGCAAATGATGCGTAATGACCTAATTTTTCATAATATATAAAACACTCAATAACTCTTATATATATAACGTCAGCCGCGTCATATAGTGACGTATTCGACATTTTGGACTTTTTGGAGAAATTTGGCATATACGTTTGTTTTATATTACTCTACAAATTCACCAAATTTTACACCTCAAAGTGGCCCATAGCGTCGTATCTGCATTTTGAAGTATTCGCCGTTTCACATGTGATCAATTTCTCACATATATGTATTTATTTCTTCATGGCAGTAATTCACAAGAGGTTAAAGTAGCTCCAATTTCTCATATATATATATATATATATATATATATATATAATCTATATATATATATATAGTATATATATATATATATATTATATATATATATACAAAGTGGGTAAAAATTACACTTTTTCTTTTTCTTATGCAAAATTCTCAAAATGTTGTTAGACATATCAAAATTGTTTGAGGATATTTATTAATTACAATATCTTGCTGGAACCTAGTGAAATGACAAAATGGCCGCCATCTAGAGAAAAAAGGTGAAAAACCAATTTGCACACACGTAAGTCTATGGCACTTTGTTGGCGATCACCAATTTTATCAAAGATTGATACACCCAAACATTTAACAACACACCCCGTCATGGGACTTGGTATTCATTAACTCTTCTGTAATAAAAAACTTTCCTCAGTTGCCTTAGAGCTAAACACTAAGGTATAGCTTTCAAAAGTGATGATAATAACATTTTTGAATGCTCGTCATGAGAAAACACATTTACCCCGGCAGAGAAATGGTCCTGTCCAATATTTGGTGACCTGAAGGGTCACCGTCGTCATACTTTGTTTACTTGCGTCTTGACGACCGCAGTCAGAAATCCAATCGCGTGGCTTGTTTCTTACCTTTTTGTTTTCATCCATTCAGGGCGGGCCTTTATCCTTTTGTCAGCAGGATATTTTATTCTGGTATCACTCCCATGTCAGACTGCGTCAAAGAAGGATCAAGTTAATTTTTTCCCCACCCACCACTCCCTATTTTAGCTTGTGGAGTATAATGCTCTTCATATCAGGTTATAGTTGGGTCATTTGGGGCAATTCCGTGACCGTGGAGAGCAGAGCATCATTTCTCAGTGAATATAACTTGGTTCAATCCCCCCTACAGTCAAAATGTCGCCACCATCATCGGTAGAAAATTCTTCCACCTTCTGGACAAATGTTTCCCTCCCAGCCATAACCTCCATAAATTGTTGAACTGAAACACAATCAAGCTAAGCTACTCTTGCATGCCTAACATCGGTAACATCACATCAGTGCATAATTGTACCACAATCGCAAAATCTACGCCTAAACAAGAACATAATATACAAAAGCAACTGCAACTGCCGTGTTAAACAAGAGTGTCCTCTTCAAAACGAATGTCTCTCTAGAGGTATAGTTTACCAAGCTACTGTGACAAGACAGGACAACATGGTTGAAGAAACTTATATCGGACTCACAGAAAACAGCTTTAAGTCGCGATATGCAGGACATAAACAACATAGGAACTCGACAACTCTTAGTGAATATATCTGGAGATTAAAGGACAAAAATGTGCATTATTCTATTAAGTGGAAAATTGTAAGCAAAGGGAAACCATACTCAACTTCGAGCACAAAATGCAACCTGTGCACAGAAAAGAAATACTTCATCATTTTCAAACCTAATATGTCATCTCTTTACAAAAGGAACGAACTTGTGAGTGCTTGTCGCCAAAGACGGAAACACTTACTGTGTAATCACAAATAATTGACAATTGATTTTTCCAGGAAGTCACCAAATGACTCCACTCAATTGACTTTGTTTTGTGCATCCCATCAACTATTTGAGCTTAAGTGTAATGATCAAGTCTATGGTACTATAGCCGTGTCCACACGGTTGGACTTAAGTCACTTATTACCGGTGTGAAAGCAGATATAGTCCGGCGGGAGCCACAGTCCGGGGCTCCATAGACGATAACGGAATAAAGCGTGAAACTAATGTTGCGTGAAGAGTCAACTGAATCGGTTGCCCTATTGTTCACCATTGTTCCGGACTATGAGCACGCCGGACCATAATTACTTCTACACCGGTTCTAACTCTGGGCGGTATTAGCGTCGGACTTAAAGTGTCCGTGTGGACGCGCACTGATCGGATCTAAATTCTGTCGGTTTTAGTATCGGACTTAAATTTGGTAGTGTGGACGCGCATCTAACGGTATTAGCGCTTAGATCCGACATAACTTTAAGTCCGATAAGCTTATTACCGGTACTAGCTGACCGTAAGTGGTCAATGGGAACTGGCATCGGAGTTATAAACTTTCACACAAAGAAGGTTAGAATAATGATTAAAATATGAAAGAAACATGTGAAAACATCGTTAAATCTGTTTTATTCATGCACAGGAACCTAAACACCGTTGAAAAAACTCTCACAATGACCATTTAAATGGTAATTAATGGCAAAAATCAATTCATTTTGGTGAAAATGATACTTTCTGTGACAACCAATACAAAAGTAATGCACTGTCCGTCCGTGATGAAAAAGTGTCCGTCTGTCATGATTTTCAATTTCAATTTTGGTGAAGATATATTTAATTGATTTAAGTTTAAACTTTCATCCACACGTAGTGCAGGTCAATATAAAGTGAGATAGCTCATCGTGTTTTTTCTAATTTCCGACCTGCTAAGGAATAAAACCACTTTCTACATTCTTTTTGTCATCACGTATGGACAATTTTGCATCAAAATGCTAACAACCGTGTCACAGAACTATTTCTGTAGAAATATTTTCTAATAGTTTTTGGGTTTCCTTAGAATAATGTTCAAGCTATAACATTAAACAAAACCTTAGAAATTTCGAAAGTAAAAAAACTAAGACCAATTAATTATAGTGAAAAAAAAGTCCGTCTGTGATGTTGTTGTTTAACACCTCCGTTACAAAATGGCCTGATCCAAAGGTCTCCACCCCTTGTAACTTTTTTAAACCATTGTCCAAGTAACTTGAGATATTAGGGATAATCCTTAAAGTGATTTCAACACAAAAATCGGAAAATTAAATCTTCACCTTGATGCTAACCCTAAACCGATCAGGCTTAACCTTGCTCGAAGAGGGCGTGGTGAGAAGAAGCCTTTTTTGGTTGTACATTCGAAACATGCAGCATGCTGAGCTGGCTTTCCACCAGGGCGTAAACGCGTAACTAGACCTCTAGTCAAGTGTGGGCAAGGACCTGAAGATTTCTCCCTTGCAGTGGACGGGCGAAGATTATGTTTCCCCCGAATCAGTGGCGTATCCAGGATTTTGGAAACAATAATGTAGGATTTGGGAAACGTTTAATGTACTCGCTTCGCTCGCCGGCTGACTCATTTCTTTGAGTCTCAAAATGAGGTGTCAGCCTCTGCATGCTGTAAATCATAACATCAAAACACTGGCTTCTCCCTGGGTCTCCTCTTCTCTTTACTCTTTCCTCCCTTTTCCTTGTCCCCTTTTTCTCCCTTGCCTTCAAAATTTCTCCCCATTTTTTCCAAGGGTGCCTGGGTCACTCACTTCGCCCACCCGAGTAGCGCCACTGCTTTCCCTGCTTTACTTCAGAAAAGACGAAAATGCCACCGTTAGTCCGATAGAGCGTCCACCCGTAACTTACTAGTACCGGTCATTACTTTATGACCGGACTTAACCCTGCTCTTTCTTTCGGCATTAAACGTTTGGATTAAGCGTAGTTAGGTCCGATAGAGTGTTAAACCGATGGCGCGTCCACACGGCAAAGTTATATCCGACACTAAAAACCGCCCAATTTAGGTCCGGTGTGAAACCAGATATAGTCCGGCGGGAGCCACATCCGGGGCTCCATAGACGAAACGGAATAGCGTGGAAACTAATGTTGCATGAAGTCACGGATCGTGCCCTTTGTTCACCATTGTTCCGGACTATGAGGACGCCGGACTGTAAGTACTTCTACACCGGTATTAGTGACTAATGTCCGACCGCATGTGGAGACGATTACAATAGGGTACAATAGAGTGAGAGGGAGATAAGCGGATTTGTTTTTTAATCCACGGACATAAGTCTGATTAAGCTTAATACCGGTTTTTTTGTGAAGCAGATATAGTCCGTAGGGAGCCATAGTCCGGGGCTCCATAGACGATAACGGAATAAAGCCGTGAAAAACAAGTTCGTACAGAGTCGACTGAATCGATTACCCTATGGTTCACCATTGCTCCCGGACGATGAATACGCCGGACAATGGTTCTACACCGGTAATACAAGGGGGTGAAGCCCATTCAAAATCAGTCGTCCGTGCTGGGCCTGACAGTTTGAATATTGCCACGGAATAATTATTAGTTTGGGTGCTTGTATACACACATATGTCAATTCCGATAAAAACAACCGGCAAAAATATCATTTGTGGAAGTGTGTGCCATTGGGTGGTTAAATTTTGTCCTCCCCATGCCACACAACGAATGAAAGGACACGTCAGTCGTCTGATTTAAATAAACCGCCTCATGAATACATCTTTTGTCACCTAAGCACGCATTGCCATTATGGGAAAAAAGAGTATCTGAGACCAATGATCCAGGTGCACTAATATTACACCTGTCCACCTCTAATACATACTCAATCTGTATCACTGACCCGTATTAGTGTAATATGCCCCAGCGGAAGAAGCGGAGCAGCCATTGCTTCCTAGTGTTGGTACTCTATGTTTTCTTTGTTGTCGGCAATACATGCGAGACGATGAATTTCTAAAGATGACGTACCGCTTACCCTCTCTA
>JAMKCH010041831.1:0-30483 GCA_023653785.1 Ophioderma brevispina
TTACAGGACTTGTTGGTAACTCTATGATCATTGTGGCAGTAGCTTTTTCACGAAAACTCCACACATCCACAAATGCATTTGTGACTAGTTTAGCCGTGGTTGACCTTGTAACATGTTTTTTCTTGATTTGGTTTGCCGTTAGCTTCATTGGAAGAAATGGCTGGCTCATACCACAGGCCTATTGGATTTGTGAAATAACTGGTTTCATGATATATGCTTGTGTGGGAACCAGTTTATATACCGTAGGACTTATAGCGGTAAATAGACTCATACTTATTACACAACCGATTCTCTATCAAAAGATATTCGCGTCTTGGAAACTTGGCATATTAGTAGCTATACCTTGGATTGTTCCAGCATTGTCAACAGTGATCACTCTTTTAACCGGGAATGGTGCTTTTGGCTATGACGAAGAATATTTCAATTGCTCCGACTTGGATTCGCACGAAAAAGCACACGTAGCTAACATCGTGCAGATTTTAGTTGGTCTTCCAATCCCACTCCTAGCGATGATCATCAGTTATGCCTGGATCTACATTTACCTTAAGAGACACTTTAGGGCACGGAAGCAAAACCTCTCAGAACATGCTGCTTTCAAGAAGAGAACAGCTAGAGTATCAGTAAGCATGCACTCAGATGAAAGAATTACTAGAAATACTTCCATGATTAAAATAACAGCAGAGGGCTCAACTGAGGAAACGTTTGATGTGCACTCTTCAAACACTGCTTCTGCTGCAACCCATGGTTCCATGTCTACAATGGTAGTGGAAGAGTCCTCTTCAGGTGCAGCAGCCTTTAGCAACCGAAGGGACCAAATATCACGAAAGCAGATTGAAATCACCAAAAATCTTTTCCTAGTAGTCTGTGCATTTTTCATTTGCTTTGCACCCTTTTTCATTTCACAATTTTTTACTGTGATGATACTCGCCTTCGATTCGTAACATTGCATTTACACCCAACTGACACCATATATTAACAGCGCATCAACTTTTTTATATTCTCGCAAGCATCCTGACTTCAAAGTTGTATTTGGACTATAACGACGACATACTTATGCTGATATTCCACAACCATCCACGACTTAACTTCATTTTATCAAAGAAAAACTTGAGCTTTGAGGTGCATGCAATGAACAAAAACACACTGAAATATTACACAAGCATGTTTGGCTTGTAGAGTGAATGACATGTACCCGGACTTGGGATACTCTAGCCCAGATTTCGGCGTTCAGCAGGTCCATGTTTTAGTGCAGTGAAGGTGAACCATTGCTGAAAAGCCTAGCGAGACATAGCAATTTGGCCGGAGCCTGCTCTAGTTTGAGATCCGACATATTGCAGCAATAACTGCTCTGGGCTGTGAAGTGAGAATAGGAACAAACTCGCTGAAGGTCCTGGCCTCTAAGAGTGATGAATCAATGGGCACATACAGGACTGCTTCTGGCCTGCAACGGCCCCGGCAAAGTGAGTGAATCATATAGGAACAAAATGGTTTGCTCCTTGTGGTGGAGTGATGAATGGCAACATATGCTAGACTGTTCTGGCATGAGTGAGTTGACTCATAGGAAATTCAAATGGCTGCTCCTGGTACATTAGAGTACCGGGTCGAATAAAGACATGCACATGCTAGGTATTGCCATAACTTGAGTGAAATCAGTCAGTCAGGTTTTCTTGCCCTGTCTGGTCTCCTGTTAACTATAGTACTACCTGTCCCAGGGCCGAGTCGTCGCGGCGTAACAACGACTTACCCCATCGGATTTGTAAGGAAGTCGAGTGAGAGGGTAGTGGTTACCTTGTAGAAGTCAAAGAGCTCTCCTACAAGGGCGTCAGCTCGGGAGAGATAATGGCGGCCATCCAGATATGCTGCCTTGCAGTTGGGAAAAAGTTGCCAAAAGGCTAGGCCCACGCCGATATAACTGTGGATGACACGTCAGGGAAGGGCATCCGGTCAACTTTCTTTGCTCCAATAAACCTCACACAGCAGTATTGCTGAGTCGTGGGTGAATCCGGCAACCCTCGTTTACGGGGACAAAAACGGATAAAACTGGGGTCTGTAACTAACTAAACACAGTAGAAAAAAAAATGGCTGCTCCGGTCTTGTATAAAGATTAAATAAGGGTGACACATGCAAGGACTGCATCTTGCATGTAAAGTGAGTGGAAATAATAGGAACAAAATGGCTGATCCTGGCCTGCAGAGTTGATTGAACAAGTGGGCTCATTATATTAGACTGTCTCTTGATGTTAACGATCAGAATCAATAGGAACAAAATGACTGCTCCTGGTCTATAGAGTGATTGAATCCGTCGACGATGTCCGTGATTGAATTAGTGGACGGTTTTATTAGTGATTGAATCATGGGCCACATAAGGCTATAAAGGATTGGAGTAATGACACCAAAAAGGCTGCTCCTGCCTGGAAAACAATTAAGGCTTCCCTTTACAAGGTTTAGTGCAAGAGGCCATGCTGCCAATAGCTGCCATTTGTAAGTTGTGTCATATTAAGTGTGTATACCTGTTCAACTCTAACCATGTGGCAGCTATCCGACAGATGTGTCTTTCTTGTTCAAGATGCTTGGCTATGTCCCCTTCCTGAGGGCGTACATCCCCGTGTAATAAATGGTGTTGACCCCCCCTCGGCAGTAGCCTTGCCCATGTAAAACTTTACCACATGGATATAAACAAAAATTGGCCTTAGCCCATGCGCCATGCACCCTCCCTCAACACACACACACACACACACTTGACCAGGGCTGTATTGTGGCTGGATGCCCATGCAAAACCGTAAATGAATGGTCTCAGAAATCTATCTATTTCATACCTTCAATTGTCCGAATAACTACAGTTCAGCACAAGTCAACACCACACGTGAATCTCCTCCCATAATAGAACTTGCTAACTTCCATGAACCGCTCACAGCGAGGCGGGGGGGGGGGGGGGGGGGGGACAGGAGGCCTTGCATTCTTGTTTGTTTTGTATTTAATTAAGTCTGATCCCAGTAATATTACGTCATGCATCGTGTAGTGATGGGTGATTATTGACTTGAGTGCTCATCGTCTCCAGTATATGGAAAAAACACAACCCCCTTAAGATTTGGAAAAACATGGAAAAAATTTATAACCTAGCCAGGACGATTCGCTAAACAGAAATTTCTGCTGTGCAGCATCACTCGTCTTTTCAATTGCGTAATACCGAATAAACATGAAGAAAGCGCTGCAGCAATGCACTGGCATCGTTGGTTGTGAATTTACAGCCGAGTTTGGATTACGAACATTGTAGTGAATGGTTATAGGCTATGATTTCAACAGTTCGCTGGTGAAAAAACTTCAAGTGAATCATCTTGCCAACTATTGCAGATGGGGCTTCTTGCACTAAACCTTGATAGCTATTTAATGAGGATATGCTCTCTGTGGTCTGTAAAGTGATTAGCTCAATAGGAGCAAACGCAAGCTGTTCTTAGCCGAGAGTGATTGACCAAATATAAGTATTTTCTTCCTCAACAGGTTTGTCACTAATGTTAGGTTTCTTTGTCGGTTGTTGTGTCGTCTGCAAGAAATGCAGAGGCACATAGGATTACTCGAGGTTGTATGTCTGTGTGTGGGTGTATGTGTGTGTGTCTGTGGTCAAAATGTTAACCCTAAATATCTTGCATGCGTATGCGGGGCTGAATTGAGTTCCGTAAGGGCTCGATGATGTTATATTGGTGGAAGGAGGGGGTGGGGTGGGTGAAATGTTGGTGACCTCGTGACCTTGGTGACTATGTGACCTTGGTCGGTCAAAAATGTTAACCCGTTCACCAAGGCTGTGTACAAGTTATCTGGAGTCCGTAAGGCGTATAAATGATGTAACTTGGGAGAAGGAAAGAGGGTAAAGAGTTCTCGACCTGATTAGATGTGAGTCATATTGGGCAAATAACATATGCAAATGAGCTAACTTATATGCAAAGATCAGCAGAATACAATTTTTGAAATAGATTGGATATGCAAAAATTCCTTCACTGCACGAAAACCTATTATGATGCACATTTCTTGCCATTGAAAGTTCCTATACGTGTGGCTTAGGTATGCAAAAGAGGCTAATTAAATATCATAATGCGGTATCGCTAAAACAGTAACATTGGATATGCAAAAATCCTTTGCTACATGAAAACTACTATGCCATACCTATTGTGTGGAATTCATATGGAGGGGGAAGGGTGGGGTGTTGGGGAGGGTGAGAAGGGTGGGGTGGTTGGGGTGGGGGAAGCGGTGGGGTGGTAGGGGAGGGGTGCATCGGGGAGGGGTGCTCAGGGGAGGGGCCCGACACAGGACAGGGAAGGTGGGGTGACATCCAGGACATTGGTGGACCTCGAGGGAATGTGGTGGGCTGACCTTGGTGACCTTGTGGGACCTTGGTGTCATGTGACCTGGTGGATCTCATGGACATGTTGGTGACCATGTGTGACCTTGTTGACTTTGTGTGACCTCATGCCCTTGGTGACCTTATGTCATCTTTGGCCCCATTCGCAAAACAGCGACGGCAGACGACACACGTGGTCCAAACGACCGTGATGGTATTTTGTTTTCATTTGAACTACATTTCCCAAAATTGATACATGTATACTGAAAGTGAGTGAAGTATGTAGGGATTCTTGTCTGAGACCATTCCTACACACAACCCCCAACACCGTGGCTTCTTACAGCTAAATAAGCGAGATTTGCACACAATCAAAACAAAGCTGGGCTATCTCATGTTTGTTGCAGACCGGAGAGGTTTTTAATATCCAACAAGTAAGGTAGTTTTACAGAGTTTCAAAAAAACTCTGGGCCGTGGGTAAGTGATCTGAATGTAATAGTGGGATTGGGCCATCCCAGGTTGGCCAACTAGCCAATCAGCTCAGAGATGTTATTTTTATGGAAAGGACAGATAATGACAGGTTCCTGTACATTGTTACCTCCAATATATCTTGGGGCAGCCCAAGGAAAATACTTTGTGATGCCCTCAAATACAATAGTGATGTTGTCTGTGCTTTTATATAAACTTCTTTACTATCTATCATAACCTGCTCTTTCATTAAGTTAACTTTATTTTTTCATTGATTTTTTTTAGAGCGATGAGGAAAACTGTAGTTACCAGGTTTGTGGGAAGTAGATTATACTTGAAAAGGCAAAATATGGGGAGGGGGCACAAGTCATTTGGGTCCATTTTCTTTTACTTTGTGTGTTTGTGCATGTGTGTTTGGATCACGTGTTAAAATAATGCAGCGTTTTTGTTTTTTTAAAAATGTGTGTGTTTTTATCCCCTAGCTTAAAAAGCAGAAGGGGGTGTGCAGAGTGCTCAAGTCTGTATGTGTGTGGTAGTGTGTATCAGTTTAAAGGGGTGTCAATGTAAATTGTCATGGACCAAGGTCAAAAGTCATATATATTTTAACATGACTTTCATTAAAACATTAATACAAAAGGTACAAACAATTTTACAATTCCAAAATACATAAGAGTTGAACTTAAAAGAGTGCAGAAAACATCAAAATAAAACAAAAGAGCATGGGCAATGAGTTTTCAAAGTAATACTGGCTTGTACATCTTATGCATTTGGCCCCTAGCTTTGGCAAGTTATAGTGTGTGAACATACCTTAGGATATCATGGAGAGTTTCTGCAATTTTACTTTTTTTTATGCATTTTACTTGCCTAAGTTTGGATAGAACCAGCTAAACTCTGTTATAATCCGGTCCATCAACTTTAATGTCATTGCCCATATACTGCCTAGAAGTCCAAAGGGCAGTTAATTTTTTTTATTTGCAGTGTCTCCAGTTCTCCCTCCCTCCCTACTGTTGTAGGAACTCACACAACTAAATAAACTCTCCATAGATCGTGTACAAAATGATCTCTCACAAACGTCGATTTCTCGGCTTTTTTAAAGCGACTGGTTACTTCAAAACTGAATTTTTTTGGAAGATTAGCACATTACTCTTCAACAAAAATGAAAAACGTCATATGATGAAGGCTGATTTCTTTAGCTACAGCGGGTCGATGAGATTGGCATGTTTTCAAAATGTTCACACCTAGTGAGTGTTACAGAAAACTAAATGTTACAGATCTTCCCAAAACACTCAGAACTTATAAAAAATGGCACAGACAAAATATTTACACCAAAGGCGTTTTTTACTAGTCCACACATTTGATTAATTCAAATTTCATTTAAAGAACAACTCTATCAACATTTTCGACTCTTCATTTAGGCACCGGGCCCATTATTCCGGCGCAACTGTCTCGGCACTGACGTCGTCTGCTTACACTAAGTTTATTTAGAGTGTTGTGATTCCATAGTGGTGTGATTCCTTAAGCACAGCTTAATAGTATATAAAAACAAAGCAAAGAAATGGCATAACCCGGGGGGGGGGGTACTCGACCCAAAAATTGGTACAGGTGTGCGTTTCTCTCCACCGGGTAAAAAAAATCGACCCCATGTTTTACAGTGACCAAATTATACAAAAATTTGACCCATTATATAGTTGGTTCCAAAAAATTTCGACCATTACTAAGTTGGCTTTTTTGTAAATTGGCACCAGTTTTATAGTAATCTTAGCACATCGGCCCATTTTTAAGGAAAATTTTTCCAAAATCAGAAAATCAACCATTTTCAGTGGTTTTAGCGAAAATCGGAACAATTGACCATTTCATAGTAAATGCGACCAAAAATTGAAAAAAATGGACCCATTTATATTTAGTAGCAATTACCTCAAAAAGTGACCCATCTGATAGTAGCCTGGTGGATGGAAAAAACGACAATTGTATAGTAAGGCGTGAAAAAAATGTGACCCATTCGGCGGCATATGTACATACCCTTTCCACTGAGTACCCCCCCAACCCCGGGTGCATAATAGTGCAATCATAGTGTTTTGGCCAGTTGTTGAATGGATGGGCCCCGATAACCAAAGTGGTACAGTCTGTATTATTTGACCTTAGTGAATCAAATTGTGCTAGGCGGAAATGAAGTAAAGAAAAGAAAGTTTACCATAGTAGACTATGTAGTATTCATATATGGACTAATGTCTAGCACAGGAACAGGAATGGTGGACAATTATTGTGGTACACAGGGACATAAAGTGTTGATGGCAAGCTCGAGTACAAATAGAAATTCACGAAGAATAGAACAACAACAGAATGGCGTGTATTTAAGCGCATGTCTCCAGAACAAAAGCTGGATTTTATCGTTAACACTTCGCTCTTGGAAACGAGATAGGACAAAACATTCATGAGAAGATAGAGGAAAATAATGATAAGTTACAGTGTTTGGAGAATTAATGTGGAAAAGGCAACTGATAAAGTGACAATCTGCCATCGCAGTAGATTTGAAAGGAAGATGGACGCCTTTCACGGCAACAGTGGAGGAAAATAGTGATAAGTACAAAGTTGGACGAACAATGTTGAAAACGCCATCAAAAATATGATTTAAACACCTGGGAAGAGAGAGTGAACAGCTCAGAAGACTGTGGATGAAAATAGCGATAAGTACAAAGTTGGAGAACATGTGAAAAACCTGCATCAGAATATGATCATAACACTTGGAAGAGACGGTGAACAGCCTTCAGGAGACTGTGGATGACAAATAGCGATAAGTTACAAAGTTTGGAGAACAATGTTGAAAACTTGCCATCAGAATATGATATAACACCTTGGAGAGAAATGAACAGCCTTCAGGAGACTGTGGATTGAAAATAGCGATAAGTTACAAAGTTTGGAGAACAATGTTGAAAACTGCCATCAGAATATGATCATAACACCTTGGAAGGAAGGTGAACAGCCTTAGGAGACTTTGGATTGAATGAAAAATAGCGAGTAAGTTACAAAGTTTGGAGAAAAATGTTGAAAACCTGCCATCAGAATTGATTCATAAACCTTGGAAGAGCAAGATGAACAGCCTTCAGGAGACTGTGGAAAAACTGCCATCGGGGGACAAAAATCTGATTATAACACATTGGTCGAGGGAAGATGGACAGCCTTCAGGAGACTGTGATGAAAATAGCGATAAGTACAAAGTGGAGAACAATTTTGAAAACCGCCATCCGAAATGATACATGATTACACCTTGGAAGAGAAGATGGACACAGCCTTTAGGAACTTGATGAAATGAAAATAGCGATAAGTTACAAAGTTGGAGAACAATGTGAAAACCTTGCCATAGGGGGGGGGGGGAAATATTTAAAAAAAGCATCTGGAAGGGAAGATCGATAGCCTTCAGGAAGACCGTGGATGAAAATAATGATAAGTTAAAGGTGAGAACATGTGGATAAGATACATCTGCCATCCCTATTTATTATTAAACACCTCAGAAAAGAAGTGGACAAGGTTTTCAGGAGAATATGGCCCCATATTGAAACCTTCTGCGCTTTGGACCCTTAGTGTCCCCACATCTCTATTTTGTTAACAATTACAGCTGTATTAAATGTTGGTGATTTTCGGAGGTTTTACATGATTTTTACTAGCCGTGTGCAAGCACGGCTAGGTCTTGTATTTGTGCAAATTTCTTCTTCTTTCTTCCTTGTTCTAATTTTCTTCAAAAATGCAAAATTGATTTTTTTACACCAAGGACACACCGATTTTAACCAGATTCGCTCAAAATGACCGCTGGCCCAAGCTGCATATGTGGTTACACAGTTTGGGCCAGTGGTCCTTTGGTCATTTGGGGGCCCAAATCTCAAGAAATCTTCTCCTACAAATAGCATGTGCTAATACGCATTAATGCACAAGCATCGCACTATGACCAGTGCCTAATGGGGTGTACCACAGATTTTGATCAGTGCATTGTTCAGCAATGAGTCATTTGGCCAAATTTGGCCAAAATCTTTTGAAAATCTTGGAAATTCTCCCGTCCCTCAATCAACATAAAAAAGTAGTAACCTGAGAGTTCTAAATTTCGCGGAAAAGGGTTATATTTTTGCGGTCAATCGGGGACCGCGAAATCACGAAAAAAGGGGGTATTCGGAGCATCCGTCTCCACGAAATTTTAAAAACAAAAGGGGGTATGTCCAGGAATTGGTCCATGGTCGATCGGTCTTTTTTGTACATGTAACGCTTCAAGGGAATGCTTATCTTTTGCATTTTCATTTAAAAATCAGTATACAGGTATTTAAGTAATACCAAAGTAAAGAAAAGGATCATCTGGGGTACAGGGAGACACAAAGTAGTTTTTTTTTAAAAAATGTTGTAATTGTATGTTTGGTTCTTAATATGTTAAATTATAAGAGTCACTGAAAAAGGGGTTGTCTGAAAATCTTGTCAGTGAAAACGCTTGAAATGGGGGGTATTTTTAACCCTAATTTTGTCATCGATTTTGCAAAAAAGGGGGATTTAAAATCAATGAAAAATCATGAAAAGGGGGGTTTTGAAAAATTGAAGAACTCGCATGGTGTTACCACTTTTTTGTTGAGTTGGGGGACCGGGGAAATTCTTCAAAAATCCTTATTGCTATATGCAAAAATTGAGGCTCCTCTGTGACTCATACATGTGAAGCAGCTTAAGACACTTCATAAACGTTGTGCTTGGCATGGGGCTCAAAGGTCATTAAGGGGGAAATTCCGGGCAATAATAGTATATTCATTTTTTTGTATCTCAACGTTAACACAGAGTGACAAAAACTTAAAGGGGATTTCGTGATTTCCACAGCTCGTCCCCCGACTTACCTCAAAAATGTTGAAATTTTTAATCATCTGAACGGTAGCCTTAGTATGCCACGTGTGCCCAATCTACGTTTGCAAATCGGTCGCCATCGTAATTTGTACGGACAGAGATTGACCCCACCACCGTAGCCTATGGGACTGTGGAAACAAGCATTGATCATACACAAAACCGCACAAGATTGAAAATAAGCGTTTCTCAGGATATCTAGTGATCATATGAAATAAAACAGGTGTTGAAACTAACAAAATGCACCTTAAGAATGCATTAAGTTACTGATGGATTGCAAGGTCAAAGGTCATTTAACAAGTTACTTCCAGTTTTAAGCTAAAATAACTTCAATAATTTCTATTTATGGAACTGAGCATATCAGAATTTTCATTTGCACTTGAACCAATGCATTTATACAGTGTACATGAGGTGTTTTTTTTTTCTGTCGGGGGGTCATTTAAACGTCTTTAAGGGGTCTCAGTCAAAAGGTCAATTTTGAAATATTTAAAAAAAAAAAAACCTTAGACTAAAATTGGCTATTTTGCCTTTCATAAAAATAGATCTCCTCCTACAGATTACTTTTCATGGTAACGTTCATGAAGAGCTTGAAGACATTTAACAAACGTATGGGTCCGAGAGGTCCAATCTGGGCAATTAACCCTAGCACAACCAAATCTCACCAAACTCACTGTGTTAATTGAGGAAAACCTGCACTAGGTCCAGACACCAGAAAAGTCAGAGATGACGTCTCAAAACCAGGACCCTTCATATGGGCACGAAAATAGATGGCCCGGGCCAGCGACCTGCCGACGCGTGGCTATCCAGGGTCATGGGGCTGGGGCCCGAAGGGGCCCTGGTTCGAATCCCAACTCCGAATTTGCGGACTTTGTCTTGTCCCTCTTCCCTCACTCCTTCAGTTCTCCGGGAGAGATTCAGTTCCTCCCGGATTAGAAACCGACGCCAGGGTTAGGGCTTATGGGCCAGTTCAAGTCTTAATGTGAAAAAGCTTTGGATTGAAAATCCTATTGCTATATGCAAACGTTTGTATAGCCACATGATCATTATGAAGCAGTTAAGAGGGGCCTCTGCAAAAAAAATTTGTTGCTCGGCATGGGGTTCAAAAGGTTCATTTTATCAACACGGCGAGGTTCATGCTCTTTGAACACAATTGCCTCTAGTTAGAGTTTAGTTTGGCAAGGCAATTCTAAACTATATTAATGTCATCGGGGAAAATTTTATCTTTAAGAGCTTTAGGTTCTCAAGGCCATCTATTTTTTTGCAGCTGCATAACCCTAACCCCACTCCGTATACGGGTGTTAGGCGTTTCCTTTCTTCTTTTTTTCTATTGGTATTGATTTATAATGGCTTGTGTCTTGTTGTTGGTTGTTGGTGCTGGTGTGGGGGTGTGGTGTGTGTGTGTTGTGTGCGGGTTTGACGTTGGTCTTCCAAAGACACTTTCACGAGAGGACATGATTCTAACAGAACTCGTACAGAAAAGGAGATATATCAAATGATTTGGAATTGTGATAGTAGTCCCAGAGAGCTGCAAAAGAAGGTTTGCTGAATGAGATGTTGTATGGCAGATGATTGGTATGAGTGAGGAATTGGAGGGACTGAGGGAGAAGTTTTTTTGGAAAATGGGAGAAGGGCTTTTGAGAGGAAGGGTCTGAAGGTAAACCTTGAACGACAAAAGTGCTGGTGAGTGGGGAGGAGAGGAGGTGTGGGGTAGCGAGTAAGGTAGACCCTGTGGCGTGTGTGGGAAGAATGTGAGAAGAGAGGTATAAAGCAAAATTCAGTGTGGTGTTGAGAAATGTGGGAAATGTATCAATGGGAGAGGCACAAAGATGTAGAGAGTGACCCCTAGTTTGGCAAGAGATCTTGTGGGAGAAGCTGTGAGAAGGAGCTGGAGGGATGGTGGAACAGCAGGAAAAGTTGGGTGATGAGGTGGAGTCAGTTGAGGAGGCGGTGGCCCATAGCTCTCTACAATCGCAGCCCGGTGAAAGTCCCACGCCGTCATGCGAAAGAAGAGCTTTGTATGGACAAGTTATCTTTTTGCCCCCACCTGACTGCAAGGTGAAAAACAGAGCTGACGGGCCCCGGGCTTGCGAGTTTAAGTGTCATCGGTGGAAGAATTGACCCACAGTGATCAGATCCCTCTGCAGCAACCGCCTCCAAGGCCCCAAAGGAGCAGCAGCCATTCCAAGTGCCGTATCGTCTCGCAGGAGCACAGCGAACCATCTCTCCTGCCAAATCTGAGACGCAAATGGTTGGAAAAGGACTGGGCACCAGGACAGAACCTCGAGGGGCACTCCGCCCCAAAGCCGGCGCCCTCCACTGCACCCCAACCCGATGTATCCAGCAAGAATGTATCCTCACGAATGATCCCTCCGGATGAGCCGCATCACAAATCCGACAAGCCCGACTCAGTCAAGACCCTGAACAGCTGAGGGCAGTGACCAAGCTAATAGACTATCATACGCAGCAGGTAGATCTATGAACAGGGCCGATTGAAGGTTCATTTATTTATTTTTTAAAAAACTTAAAAAACTTTGAAATGAAATTGGGTAATTTTCAATAAAAGTGGACCTAACCCACCTATAATGCTCCTTTTTGGACTAGTTGAATATATTACACCAAAAACAGAGGATTTTTCTTATCAATTCTTTAAATATGACCTTTGCCCACGTTGTGGAATTTAAACAGGAACAGTATTGAATTAATTGCCCTAAAATTTGAAACAAAAAAATTGTTTGTTTGTAGGATGCGCACACCGTTGCCATGGTGACGACGGCAAAACTTGGAATATTCCTTAATCATTTTGGGTGGTAGAACCAAATAATTTGGTTTATACAACCACTGTAAGAAAACTATCTATCTTATGTCAGTACCGAAGTCATTTTAAAAGTTTCTAAATATTGTATGCTCGCGACTTTCTGGGCGCGAGATAAAGAGATACGGTAGAGTTTCATATAGAGTCCCCACTGATGCAAATGAGTATTGCCATTCAGCCGTCAAGCTCTACTGCACAACGCCATTACAGCGCATGCATGACGTGAATCAATTGTAATACTTTCATTTAGTCATGGGACTCTATATAAAAAGTTTCTACCGAGATTACTTCCAGAGAGACACCTGCGATTTCCAATGTTGCAATATGCGATAAATCAATTTGAGATGTTTAATGTACATACATTTGTGGCATAATGCTCGAAATATAAACAATAACAATCGCTGATTTGACCAATAATCATGAATATAGGATTTCAATTGTTACTCATTTTTCAAAACAATAGCATAGTAATGACTAATACATGTTGATTTGACAAGGCTAAATATTCCTAAACGTTGGTGGCGCTATATTCCCTCCAATATTGCTATGGGCTTCAGACGATGGCCGCCAAGACTCTTTCAATTATAGGCAAATCATCAAAACGAACCCAACATCAATACCAGGCCTGCCACAAATTTGACAAGTTGTGGTCTCGTTTTTTTTTTTTTGGGATAAGGTCAGATGAGGGAAGTTGAAGACGTGAAAGGCAAGCTTCCTATACTTGCAAATAGTCCTCTAAGATGTGGAAAGAGGAAACTCTGAATTAAAAGAGGATTCTTTCTATTGATGATAGGGCCTATCTACTATTTACTTGAAAAAAAAAAATTTTTTTTTTTAATCGTTCAAGTAATTTTAAGCTATAATAGCTAACAATATATTATAATGGCATTGATTGGCTTCCATTAACTAAAGACATACTAAGTCTCTTAATAGCATTGTTTATTTGAACCATTGGCTTCTACATTTCTGGAAATATAAAAATGGCGGCCTTTGGTCCCATTTGAAAATTTGAATTACTTGTCAGGTGCGAATTCCTTGGTTAGTTTTAAATAGATTCCCCATACTTAAGTATGACGCAAAGATTTATGAATATAATTTTTTTAAGATGTAATTAAAAAATAGTCAACTAGAAACTAAAGATAGGTCACCTAGAACGCTCAATTCCAAAGTTTTGAGATGAAGCGGAGTTTTCGTTTTGATGCAAGTAAGAAGTAAACATTGGTATGTGTTATTACAGTGCCACTAGGATAGCGGTGTATAACAAAATTTCCGGAGCCGGAATTTTTAAAACAAAAGATGTGATTTTCGATATGAAGGACTTCGATTTGAGCTTAGCTATTTCCCACAGTGATTGTATATGGACAAGCATTATGTGCTGGCAAAAAATCACAATTTCTTTGAAAAATTGAGGGCGCCCTCATCGGGAAGGAAAGGAAATCTATGTGCGTCGGCTGTAAAACCATACGGTTTGGATACATTTGTTTTGTTTTAACATGTATAGTTAAAAAATATATCAAAATATTTTAAAAAGGCCATTGGAGCCATCTTGGATTTCGGAAAATGCAACCAAGGGGATTTTGCGGGGACCCTTTTTGTCACGATAGTACCCATGTTCCAGGACCTCCACCTATATGAAAAAAATCAGCTTGTTAACAAAAATGTCCACCTATTTGGCTGTCTGAGCTAACTAACTACTATACAAAAAACAAACCACCCAGTATAGAATATTTTTGAACTTAAATCGTGAATCTACAAAAGACACTTATGTCCAGTCATTATAAGCCACAAAATCAAACCAAAATCCAAGAAATAGCACACCAGCGGCACACTTAGTGAGATTTTGGGAGATTTAGTTGAGTTAGGCGGTAACATTTGCATTCACAGTGATTTTCATGAGGTGTACATGCTTTGCATTTTTTAGTTTTAAGCAGGCGAATTGTAACAGATGTTATAGTGTAAAAATTCCAGATTTGGAGGACAAATGAATTAAGTGTTTCATACATGTAGGAAAGAGCACATTCTTGAAAATTTTCTCTGCAAGAAATCTTTTACAGAGGGGACATGGCACATTGGAACAAATAGTTACACTCACGATTTTTCAAAATTAAATTTGCATGGTTGTACAAGCTTTTATATACATTAGCCCTCACCAGAAATGTGAGGAGGAAAATATTATTGTTTTAGTTAATTATTTTACTGGACCTCCCAATTGCGACAATGTGTCACTGAACGAACGTTAATGGAGGCACATTAAATAATCCAAATTATGTGTGTCCGTATGGTCAATCGGTCCGTATGACTAGGTTAACCTTTTTAAAACTGCCTTGCAGGCTAAAAGCTATGCCCGGTTTACTTCATTATTAGTTTTGTTTTGAGAGAGCTACGTCATATATTACTATTACACATAGTAGAGACCCAATAAAAATGAGAGTTCAGTCATAAATGCCAGCAAAAAAAAACATGGGTGCCCCAATTGTTTAACCACTCGGAATCCAATCCCATCCCGATACTGCAACGCAGCTCTAACTGTAGATAGGACTGGCCACCCTGGTGATGAGAATATTAGCCATATTTATGCACCTGCTGACTGATTGGTTGATGCAAATTAATGTTGTTCATTTTGGTGGGGGGGTGGTAATAAGTTGAGTCTTTCTTGTTTTGGTGGTCCAGTATTTGTTGGTTCAAGTGGGTGATGGTTTCCAGTGTTTGGTGGTTCCCAGTGTTGGTGGTTCCCCATGTTGTGGTGGTTCCATTGTTTGGTGGTTCCCAGTGTTTGGTGGTGGTTCCCAGTGTTTGTGGTTCCCCCTGTTTGGGGTTCCCCAGTGCACATGTGGACAGTTCCAGTCCTGGCCTTTTTATGGTTCTGGGGAGTTGATGGTTCCTGGGTGTTGATGGTTCATGGTGTTAGGTGATTTCATGTCTGAGGGGGGTTTCCACTTTTAGGCGGTTCCATGTCTTGGTGGGTCCCATTGTACGGGGTGGTACCAGTGTTTGGGTAGTTCCATACTTTGCCACTTTTCTCAGTGTTTCACAGTGTTCTATTGGTAACCTTATTTTGGCTGCAGATACATGCATCTCTTCTATAGCTTATTAATTATGATTTCTTGTAGTTAATTAAACCAAAATTTTAAATCCGGTTTTGGCTCAGCTAAAACGAGGGGTGGCGGGATACACCTCAACACTCAGCAATACTGCTGTGTGAGGATTTATTGGAACAAAAGAAAATGTGCTATGTAAGATAGGGAACAAAAGATTCTCAAAACATATAATAATGATAAAATGGAGTTCTTTTAGTCCATACCAAATTTATTGTTCTCGCCATGAGTTGAAAAAAAATATTTTAGGACTCAATGAATCCAATTTTATACCCCAAACTTGTTTTGATGATAAGTGACGGGTTGTGCTTTTGCAGCAATATCATGTGTAGGGTTTTTGGCTGCAGATTTGGCCTTTCATGAAATTTTATAGTTTATTTGCATATTCCCAGACATTCGGCTAACTGTTAGTAGTGCACAGGTGGTCCAGCGGATATGACGCGAATCATGATCCAAAAGGTCGTGGGTTCGAGCCCCGTTGGGCGGGCCAATGTGTTGTGCAATTGGGCAGCATTAATCTCGCTTGGCTCGTCGCCCAAGCGATAATTGGGGGGTAGCTGGCTGGGGGATATTACAATCTAAGTGCTGAAGGATTTGTACGATTGGCCTGCTGCCGGCCTAGATGAACCGAAATGATGGTGACGATTCCTGACGTGAAGCGTAATAATAGGCAACAGAGCCGTGATTCTTATCGGAATGGCGCTTTTATACAAAAAAACCCAATAAAAATGCTCTGATGGCAAACGCTATGCCCGATTTACTTCATTATCATGTATTGAGGAGTCCAAGTGTGGAACAAATATCAGATCCAAACATAATGATAAAAATTGGATGATTTAAACCCAATATTAATTGGTCTCGCTATGAGTTTTTAAAAAATTGGGATCGAATGCGTCGCGCCCATATTTTGCAACTCATAGGCTCGGACCATTAATTTGGGCTAATGCAATCCAATTTTATATCAAAATTGTCATTTTGTTTTCCCTTGTTGAAATGCACTTCCAGGTACAAAACATTATAACACTTCTCTGAGACAGTGAATTTGTTTATCTTCTTATCATAAATGCCAAACTTCATATAAAAGCAAGGCCGATTGGTTGCAAATCAGGGCTTGTGGTTCGAGAACTGGCCTGTCTAATTAACAGGGTGATGGAGTTTATTTTTTTTCATATGAAAAGATATGTAATCCCACAAGTACACAGGTACCGGTACAAAAAAAAATATGAGTTGCAAGAGTACACATTGTCGTAAAATGGGAAAGGAGGAAATATGTAGTTGCGGGTTTCCACCCCCCCCATCCACTTAAGTGTTGAGTACATGTTGTTATAGAAGCAAGGTTTCAAAGAATAAGTCCAAATGTCTCACAGACTTCTTTTCTTGGTGGGGGCAAGGTGAAATTCTGGGGGAAGGAAAAAAAGTTAAAAATTTGGGGGGGAGGAACGAAACAGCACAAACTTTGTAGCATTTTAACACAACCGCACAAACTTTGTAGATTTTTAAACAAAAGGTTTAAAAATTACAAAAAGTCCAGTAGCCTAGTGGATTGGGCATCCATCTAGTGATCAGAAGGTTGTGGGTTTGTCCCCGCACCAGCACAGACTAGAAAAAATCCGTCTAGCGCTTCTAGGGTTTGGCTTTGGTGCTGTGTGATTGTCCCAATCTGAGTGGGTTAAAAAAATGTGAATTTCTCTGATTTGTCTATATTGTCGGAAAATTTCGGGTAATAACATTGCAACACATTGGGGACAAATGCATGATATGTGTTCTCTAGTGGAGTAATATTTCTTGCCATGGCGTCCACCCGTTATGTTGTTGAACTGCGTCTACGTGCACCCAGGGTGCGGACGTTGTTCGGCAAGAAATTATTACTCCAACGATGTCCATGATGGATTACCCTCATACCTCAGATAGTCATCTGATATGTAACCTTTCTTTACTATTGTGTCATATCTCAATTGTACATCCTTATACCCGCGACCAGTACTTTTTTGTAATATTTCAAGGTTCAATGGAGCATGATTTTTGTAAAGAGAGCTATTTATGAGAGGTAATTGGTTGTGTATACTGCTGCATGCTATATATCTCTGTCATTTTTGTTAATATATAATCCTGATTTCACATGGATATATCACAGAAAATTCATATTATTTAAATCTGACACATGCATAGTAATAAACTAGTGTCTCTCTCTCTCTTGAGTATGGATAACATAGGGAAGAGGGATAACAATATCATGCCAATGGCAAACTGATGTCTTCACCGAGTGAATATTCCTTAGGGGAACTGATACTATTAGCCTACTCATTGAAACTTATAGCTATTTAGGGATTATGGCCAACTCCAGGATCATCGTTTGCCGTGTCAGCTCTCAGAACCTAACAGACTCCACTAACGATTTCTTGTCACCAGTTTGGCAAATTAGCAGATTGCTGACGTCTCTTCTCTTGATTTGGTATCCACGGTGTGTGCTGGGGCGGACCGAATGGCCAAGACCAACAGGCCCACGGATTTGTGAAATAACTGGTTTCATGAATTTGCAAGCATTGGGACTAGCATGCTATAACTTGGCCAGCTATAGCAGTAACCGACTTGTACTTAGCACAAAAAGATAACTATACCAAAAGATATTCACATCATGGAAACTTGCATTTGTAGCTATACCATGGATAGGTTCCATGGGGGGGTCAATAGTGTTGTTCTGTGATGGAAAGGAAAATGGTGATTTGGCATGACCCACTTAGTCTGTCATGTTCGCAATTGATTCACATGAAACAAAATTGACCGTTGCTACCTTTAGGTCAACCTAGTTGGTATTCCGCTCCCATTTCTTGCATCACAGTCAGTTATTGTATGGATTTATGTTATCTGAAGAGACATTTCAGGGGCACAGAAGAGGTATCTGCTTGTCTCTGGAAACCAATTGTTGGGGATTGATATGGGTACTATGACAAGAGATATACCATTGCAGTGAACAGCGTGGATCCTTGACAGACATAACAGTGGCAGATCCGCATCTGGTGTTCTGCGTAAGCCCATAAAAAAAAAGATATCTAATCAGCGATCAAGATCACCCAAAAGAACCCCTTAATGATGTCTGCTGATTCTTTGCATGCTTGGCACCCTTTTTCATTATTATACTATTATGAGGTACTTTTCAGAGCTTTCAAGCCAGATTGTCATCAGCTAGCACCACTTGCCACAGCACCAATCAATTTTGCAATTTATGCTCGCAAGCATCCGACTTCAAAGTGTGTTGGGCACATAATTAAAAGTTCCTATGCTGATTCCCACCCCCCAATCACAACCATCTAGTTTGAAGGGTTCCTGCTGTCAAAGAAATACGTAGCGCAAGGGAATACAACAGAATTTTTATAGAATTTTTTGTGCTGATCCTCACAACCATCTCGGTTTTCAAGATTCATTGTCAAGGAAAAGTAGCAGTGGGCTACGACAGCATTGGTTTATAGACAGCTTAGAACTTGTCAACTTGCGAGTTTTGCAGTTTGTGTCTATCCAGCACTTCATAAGACCCTACAGTTGAAGCCACCATTCTTTCTTATGGGGATCCCCCTTCCCCATTTTTATCCCCTGCGCTTGAAAAGCAGTAGGGATTTTGCGAGAGCGCGCCATGTCCGTATGTATGTGTGTTCAGTTTGGTTTTCGTTTTTCCGTTGTTCGAAAAGGTGAAGTCTGATTTAACCCAAACTTGGGGTGAAGGTGCAATTGGGGCTCCTTCATATGGGATGATGTCAAAGGACATGGACCAAGGCACGGGAAATCTGAGGTCATGTTCCAGTTTGTTAGGTTTTTCAGTTGTAGGTCTTTTTGAAAAATTGAAGTCCGATACAACCTAGCTTGGGTCAAAGGTTGCAATGACGGGTTCCTTCATATGTTGTGAGGTAAAAGGTCACATACCAAGGTAACCGGTCATCTGCAGTCATGATCAGTTGGTAGCTTTCATTTCCTATGTACAATTTTGTGTTCCAACTAACCAACTTGTTTATACTGCAATTTGCCAGGGGGATCTTCTCGCAGTTTACTTGATGTTTTTTTTTGAAACACAAATTACCTTAGAAATTGCCCCAAATCACACAAAATTCCAAGTAAAATCACTTTTTTGCAAAACAGTTGTTCGGTATATTTATAAACTTTAGAAAACAAAATATTGATTTTGGGATCACACTCTATTTAAACTTTGGAGGATTTTTTGTCCAAAATTAAAATTGATGAAGCCGGTTATAAGTGATTATTGCTATTTTTGATAGTATAAAGTACTTCCTGTATAAAAGCATATGTTTTGTGGACGACTTTCACTTTTAAAAATTATATAATTGTAAAATGCCTTTTTTAATAAAAATGTTTTTTTAAGATTTAAAATATTTATGAAAAAAAAAGCATTTTGGATTAACTTCCTACTACTTGTAGAAAGTGTTTTGTGTCATCTGCAAGAATTGCAGGAAGGACACATAGGGTTCTATGGTCTCATATGTTGGTATTATGTGTGTGTGTCTGTGGTCAAAATGTTAAACCATTAATATATTGCATTGCCGTATGAGTGCTAGTTGGGTTTTACCAACAAAACTAATGAAAGGAAGTACCAATATTGGGGGAAAATCAGAATATGTCCGGGAGTGACATATTCTATTCCTCTTGTAGGCCGTATGCTAGCTAGCTTTGTTTATGGTCCCCCCCCAAAGGTGAATTTGTTTTTAGGGGCTATTCCATTGGTAACCCATACTCCTTCTGTGAAAGACATTATCTAAAGTCTGTGCAGAAGGGAGTGTGTACTTGAATGAGTTACCCAATGAATTTTTTTAAATTGGGAATGGGCTATTCTATTTGGCATGCATACTCCCTCTGTGGCAGACTGTACCTAATATTGTAGCAATTGTTGTGTGTTTTGCCAATGGAATAGCCCATCTGTGTAATATCTTGTGACCTTGATAATTTATATTGTTCTGCGTCAGATTTTTGCATTTCCGTGTTAAGTTGAATTACATATTGAATTAAAATAATAAATGCTCCTTTCAACCAGAGAGATCATAAACAAAGATTTTTTAAACTTTCTGTATTAAATGCCCAAGGTTGATTTTGAAAAATGATTTGTCAGTGGATAATGGTCTAATGAATACCAACACCACTGATTTGTCATGTTCTACTGGGAGCAGGTCTTCACATCGGTACTCATCGGACTGATAGCAACAAGAATGGTGGTTGGCAACTCTATGATCATTGTGCGTGGCAACTTCTCGAAACTTCAGAACAATCCACAAATGCTTTTGTCACCAGTTTGGGCGCAGCCTATCTAACAACATCCTTTTTTCTTGATTTTTTACATATCGGAGCACTCGGAAAAGAATGGCTGGCCTCTACCACATGCCTACTGGCTTTGCCATTTACTGCCTATGTTATGTAATGCTGCATAGGGACCGGGGCCTTGTACACCATGTGGCGAACGTTAGCATTGAGCCGACTTTACTTAGTAAAAAACGATTTCTCTAACCACAAGATATTCAGATCATGGAAACTAGGCATTATTTTTTTTTTTGGGTAGCATTGTTCCATGGATTACACCATGGGGGTGTATCTTCCATTCATTTTGGTAATGACTGGCATTGGTCAATTTTGGCTAGACCAGCCGATTTAGCAGGTCTTCTGTGGATACCCCAGAAACGGACTGTCTTTTCTCCTTTCCCTCGCTATTGCTCTAATTCGTTTTTTTCCTTCCCAATGCCACTTACCTTCATCATTGTGGAGTTTATATATTGATTTAATGATGTTCACTTAAAGAAACACTTTCGTGGAAGGAAAACGTGCACTTACCACAACAGCTATTACAGTGTGAGCATTGTTCAGTAACTCTTTCAACCACGCACGGGTGATAGTGGAAAACTTGATTCATCACGATTATATTCCAGAGAATTGCCAAGAAGAAACCCCGTCTGTTATGCGAAGACACAAATATCGCGGCAACAGATATTCAATTCTGGCCAGAACCTTTTCTTGATTGTGTGTGCAGTGCTCCTCTGTTTCCTCCATATTTTCAGCATTGATAATTTGTCCCCATTCTAACCACATCCTGTTCTACACACACTTGTAATAACTCTGTCAAATAGTGCCATCGATTTTGCCACGTATTCACTGTAACCAATCCCGATTTCAACATCGTTTTTGAGGTGCATGATTAGGTGTGCTTATGCCGATATCCCAAGACCCCACCAATTTTTAAATTTCTTTATTCAAAGCAACTGTAGGCTGGTAGAAATTGAAAACAAAGCAAACACTATTACTTTTTGGCTATGGTCGCCGCTGCAGCGGCGCAAAAGCTAACGTACAGTATATAAGTAAAGCCGCTCCAGCATCTTTTGATCACTGTAAACAAATGCCTGGGAACCCCCACGACATCCCCGTATTTACACATCTAATCCTAATGTTAGCCGTGGACAACAGCTTACCATAACAACTGAGTCTTCAGCGGGTAATTTTCAGCTTTGTTGTTTTTCTTGAGGCACTTAAAGGTGCAACAGAAATTTCAAGTCAGCCCATATTTTCTTGGATATGTAGTGATTTTCATATAGATTAGACATTCAATAGATTCCATACCTTTATTTGGCTACAAAATAACTTGAAATGAAAAAAAAGGTGATATGTATAAGTGCTTATATTTCAATAGAAAACATAGGCTGAATTTTTGTATGTATTGCTCCTATGGAAATTCAAAAATTTCACAATTTTTGTACCAAAGAAACAGTTTCGTCAGCTCAATCCGTTCACATGTGATATTTTTGATAGAAACTTTCATTGGTGTTAGAAAGCAGAATTTTCAATTTTTGTTTTAAATCTCTTGTTGCCCCTTACAGATGCACCAAAACACACTGCAACAAGGCGACGGAAATAGGTTAAGAGCCTTTCACAGGGAACGAGGATACTGACCAAGACGTGGATTACCCTCTCCTTATAGCAAGGAATCAGTAAATGATATGGATATTGATACTAAGATGGTAATAGAGATATAAGAGTGTATATGCTATTTTTCCTGAATTTTCCCATGATTTTATTCCCGTACAAACATGTAAAATTTGGGACAAAATCTTACGTCGACCAAAGATTTAAAGCAAACATTTATTTATTTGTTCTTGACCGCGGCATATAGTTTATTGTCTAATACAAGGTCTTATTATTTTAGCAAGATGAAACACTTTGTGCTATGGTATTTTCCCAAGGCACAGTTCAATGAATTGTTCATGTATGGCATTAAATATGAAGTACTTTGTGTATTTCTGGGTATTATGATCATACTCACAACGGCGGTGGTGCATTGGTGTAGTACAACCATCATTGAATGGAAATACCCTAATTGGTGCCCTGGGAATTGAGAAATATCTTAGCTCATCGTGAAACGAAAGGGGGGCTCACTTTGCACATTGGATTAACTGCCTTTAATTCCATTAGCATCAAGGTTACACACATGATGGAATATGGAATAAAGTACATGTAAATCAGTGTTTGCAGTGAGCTTGTTTGGTTTCTTTTGTTTGTCACAAAATATTAAACCAATACAAGTATGACTTGGCCAGTAATGACTTGGCTATCAGATCTATAACCAAGTCTTCTATAGATTTTGGCCTGAAATTTGCTCCACGACCATATGGTCGTGGAGCATACGAATCTGGAGAAAATTTCTAAGGTCAAATTTTTAATGTACCATCTCCAGGGACAGATAGGCAAATATGGTCCTGGAGCCGTTATCTCACTCTGCTCCAGGAGCATATTTGCATATGCTTCTGGAACATTTGCGTGGTAGGCCTATTCAATATGGCTCAGAGCATATTCATATGCTCCAAGGACCATAATGGCAAATATGGTCCTGACCATATTTGACAATGAAATATTTTTCCAGATTATTATGCTCCAGGGACCATATTGTCCATTATGCTCCAAGACCATATGTTCCATTAGAGCTCCAGGACCAATGTGGCCTGGCAATAATTTTGGCCAAAATCTCACAGGAGCGTACCGAGGCAAGGAGCATCACCACTTAATATCCCTTATGACGTAAGAAAGTAATAAATAAAAGTTACCAAAATAAAGATTAAAGTATATTTTCAAATTCTGACTGAAAATTTTGTGTAGAATTCAATTCTGAACTCATATCAGAAATGCAAAATATGACCTAATTGGTATCCAGGTAACAATATTGACAAAAGTATGTTAGCTACCTTTCACAAACCTTTCCTTAATCACTCATAGAGCAATATTAACTGTTTTTTGTGTCCCCTGCCAACTTTAACTCGTCTGTGTGTGTGTGTTTGTGGTGTGTTCATGCTATACTCTGGATCTAAGCAAGTTTGGGTATCCATCTTCGCAACAATAGATGCATCTTAAGTAGGCTGGGTGGCTGGGATCAAAGTTTGGTGCAATGGCCAAGGTCAACTAGGGTCAAAAATAGTTCAAATTTGGTGAAAAAAAGGTTATATAGCCTTATCGATATCTTTTGCTCTAAGCAAGTATTCTTCACACCATGTCACCCAAGTAGGCGGTGGATGCGTTCGGAGTGGGCATTTGGCATGGGTCAAAGTCAAAATGGGTTCACACATAGGGTCAAATGTGGTAAGATAGGGCTATATTGCTATTAACCTTGTAAACATGATATCTTTTTATCTAGCAATAGGGTGCCATCTTCGCACCATGGATGTCCCTAATAGTCAGTGGATTTGAGTTTGGCGGTGGGCCATGTGGCGATGGGTCCAAGGCCAACTTGCAGTCAAAAATGGGATTAAATTGCTATAACCCTTGGAAATTGTGGCAGGATGATGAAAATTGGTGGGTGTGGTCAACTTCAGTGCCAAAAATTTTGATGTCTTTCAGGTCCATGGAAATTCTTTTATCAGATGGGTTTTTTTTTTTGCTCACGCCCTTTCTGGGGCGCTAGCTAAAAGATACTTAACTTCCAGAGAGACCCCCTGGGTTTTCCAATGTGCGAACGAGCTGAGATAATAACATATTAGAGATGTTTTCAATGCATAAATTGTGACATACTGCTCTATATATAACCAATAACATCGGTAATATTACCAATATTATGAATAATATTTCAATGCGACTTATTTTTTTGATAAAGATAGCATCTAATGGCTTGGGGGAAAACATTTTGTTATGAATGAGATATAAAATCATTGGTGCGCTATACCCCTCAAAATCGTCTGTGTGCTCAGACTGATTGCGCCAAGACCTCTTGTCAATATAGCACTACAAATACAAATCAAACATTAATACAGCCATAATATACAGCACACAAAACACACCTATTTAGAGGCGCTTTTATGTTTGGTCAAAAGCCCGTCCGGATTCATCAACCTTGAAAAATCAGAAAAACTATTCTTTGTCAAACTCAATGTATTTGTCAAGTCAATCAAAATAACCCTTACAGTTGGGTTGATTCTTCAGCTCCAACATCATGTTGTCTTATAACCATGTTGTCTTATAACTAAAAAAAATCAGCTTTTCGTAAGAATTTAGTCTAAAATTCAATTGGGATTTTCTTGGCCGCCACCGGTCGCGCCACGCCGCCTGTTAAAGGCTTTTATCAGAATCCAGCTGAGGAACAACAGTTTTCCACAGCTTTGTATTAGTAATGGGAAATGTAATGATGTTTTGGTTAGTTTTTTTCATATACAATTTTGACACCAATGTTTTTTCTAATACAGAATTTCATGGCTAATCTAAAAAACAAATCATGGTTGTCATTTTTAAAATGTGTTCTCTGGGTGTTTTTATAATGGGGCACAATTTGTACAGGGTAAAGAATGAACGTGTTTAAATTGTTTTAACATTTATACCATTGTGTTCGTTCTGCTCATAAGGGTTCTAAAAGGTTATATTTGCCATATTTACGACCTATTGTTTTAGTACAATAGGCCCAAGAAATGTTCAAGTCCATTGATTTATAGAATGGTCAGATTTTGTTGCACTGGTTTTTAAAATCGTTCATTGGGTCATACTAAATAAGAAAATGTATATAGTTTATGTGTTTTTAAACCCTTTCAAAGTGAGACTCTTTCGAGATATAAATAGTGGTCTCCCATAGACTCTGTGGACGGCACGGCCATATTTGCCCTCTTAATATAATCAAAACGTCATTGACAACGCGACCTTAATTTTCGGCTTTCTTTATCAGTAAGACGAACAATGTTGGCACCATTTTTGGGAACAAACCGATGGATCTGAAATTTTACTCCCAGTGTGACCTGAACCCGTTTCACCTTGTAACTCTTGTACTATAACCCTCAGGTAGGGCCAACTATAACCTTTCTGGTAATCTTTGAAAGTATGAACATATGGTAGGCATTTTAAAAACACATTTTACCCCTTTTATATTTTGCCAGGCCTGTATAAACCAGTGTAAACCTTGCCCCCCTAGATTCACCCAAGAACACATTTTAAAAAATGACACTCATAATTTTTGGAATCCTCATACAATTTTGTTTAGAAAAACCTTGGTTGACAAGATTGTATATGAAATTTCACAAAAATACAGTTCCACATGCCCACTATATTGTGCACCAAGCCCGTGCGCGAGTTCAACATGGTGTGTTAAACACAAGTGGCTTATGTCTTGTTGTGATATGTTCCTGTAGAGGAGGAAAACATATGAAAAATCGCGACCATTGATCGAAATCACCCACTTGAAGCACATTAAACATTATATGTTAAAGGTATAGTGTATAGAGATCTTATGTACAAACAAATGTTATCCACCAAATGGTCAAAAGTGTCATTTTGATCACAGCAGTTCATGCTTACGTATAAAAAATGACATAAATAATAAAGAAATAAACATTCTGTATTTGTTTACTGCTGTCTTCAATTTGATTGTTCGTGTTTTTATTTTAAAAAACCTCAATTTCCAAATTTGACTACCTCAATTCCCAGAGAATGAAAGTATGCTCGAACTTATTCCATCTGCATTATTAAATATTTAGTTTGTGTGCTGCATTGGAGTACCTAAGCCACAGTGGTTTGGATGATGATATACACTCTAAAAAAATAATTAAGATATGCTGTACTAAGAGAGAACAAATGGGTACAATTTTGCAACAAAAGAGTACAATTTTGGGGTAGCAGATGGGTACAATTGACAATGATTTCAATTTTGTTACAGCATTGGTGTCCAGCATCTACTTATATACACCAATTTGTTTGCCAACTTTTGCCATTTAGTCAACCATGTTTCCTTCTACACCGCATTGTGTAAATATTTAGAGTGGTAAAAATGTCAGCGTTAAGTATGGTCAGAAGATTAAGCTAGTATCAATGTCATGTGAATCTGAATGCCCCTTTAACTCTAACCTTAAAACTCTTTCTCATTCGGATAAATGTGTTGTCAGCCTTGGGCATTTATCTGACTTGGCTACTAAACTTTCATTTTAAAAAACAAAATCCACCCTAACAACATTTTTGTTGGTTCCCTGTTGAACTTGGAACAGTTTAAAAGGACTTTCCATACTTCCCATGAAATTTTTTCGATATTGTCAAAGATCCCAGCAACAACAACTGATCAGGTAATTTGCCTAAAGTATTTCAAGAATCCAGTAATTTCTTTGTTGAACATTGAGTCATTGAACTCCTCTCCAGATAGAGAAATGTATAAGAAAAAAAGAAATCATGAACTTAATTTGATAATTTAATTAATGTAAGAGCAGCAGCAATGAATGAAACTTGAACTGACTCATCTAGGTCATAATGTTCCCTGGCACAAGTCGATAATGCAGTACTTCCTTTAATATTGGCTATACAACTGTAAACTTTTACGTCATGGTATGGATCGAATTGATGATCAACGGTGATTTCCTGGCAAATACCGTATAGTTAAAACACATTTGCTGAATAAACATACTCAGTTTCACTTGAACATTGAATAACATTGAAGCTATAACTGTTTGTTGCTTTTCTCAACGGTATCAATCTGATTTTGATGATCAAAGCCGATTTCTCCTGTGGAAATACCTGTCTAGATACAAAAACGTTTTGCTGAATGATATCATTGGTTTATTTTTACACCTCAGTTTCACTTGCCACTTGGCAACTTGTTATTTTAAAATTTCTGCTGCAGTTCTACATAGCAATAGTATAGAACGAGCATATGTTACAAATTATTATGAATTGATTAGTATGTTCAGAACAACATGTATTCCATAAAGCAGACATGCTCGGCTGTGATATCATTGATCTTTCAACCATCGTCAGCAGTACAGCACCAGTAGTATCAGCAGCAGCACAGACTACTTAGACGTAGAATACTGGAACAAATTCTCACATCAGTACTCTTGGACTGATACATCATATGAATTATTGGCAACTCCATGATCATTGTACAGTGGCATTCTCTCGACAAACTCCAATACATCCACAAATGTGTTTGTCGTCACTTTGAGTATAGCTACTTTGTCACGGTCTTCTCCTGATTTTTTTAGCTCAGCATAACGTAGTATCAGAGATATTGTTATGGCGAATGTGTTGACTCTATCTATCTGTCTGTTCACACTTTGCCATAATGCGTCTTGTTGCCAAACGTGGGCCGATTCAGCATAAAATCGGTCAGAATACTCATTGACCCAAGGCCCCTGTGGGGTGTTTCCAGAGTTGGGTCAAGGTCACAATGAGCCAATTAAGGGGCATTCTTTGAAAATCTATAAATTCCTTCTTTGCCAACACATCATTGCTATAATCACTAGACTTGGTCAGACGCACTGCTTAACCAAGCCCATGTGGGGGTGTTCACAGATTTTGGTCAAAGGTCACGTCCCACGGGCCTATTAACGGGGCATTCTTTGAAAATCTATAATTTCTGTTCTTCTTGTTGGCCACATCCATTTTTATAATCACTAGACTTGTTTAGAAGAACCGCTGAACCCCAGATCCATTGGTGTGTTCACAGACTTGGGTCCAAGGTCACATTGGCCAATTAAAGGGGGCATTCCTTGAAAATCTATAAATTCCTTCTTGTGCCACAAATCAATTGCTGCTATACTCACTAGACTTGGTCAAAGACACTTTTGACCAAGTCCATGGGGTGTTCACAGATTGGGTCAAAGGTCACCTGAAATTAAAGGGGGCATTCTTTGAAATCTATAAATTCCTTCTTGTGCCACAAATCAACTTGCATAATCACAAATGTGCTCAAAGGAACCACTGACCCACGGCCATATAGGGTGTTTTTCACAAGATTTGGGTGAAGGTCAATGTGGGCCGATTAAAGGGGTCATTACTTGATGATCTTGAGACTGCGGGCCTACTAAATAGTAGGCCCTTTGTCTCAAGATCATCTGGGGTAAATATTTCTCACCATCTCACTCATGAGCAGTCTATATTGGTATACTATAAGATGCAAAACCAGGGGTGTTACTCCTAAACGTCTCTACTATGCTATGTGGGGACTTTTTCACGATTAATATCGCCACAATGGAAAAATGTTTGTGACCCCGGGTGTGGGGTCAAAATAAAAGAGAGGAATAACAAAATAACTATAAATGCAAACTCGGGGGTGCGACTCCTAAACGTCTTTTACTTATGCTCATTGTGGGACTTTTCAAGATTATATCTCCACAATGGAAAAATCCAAGAATAAAGATACTCTAATTTAAAACCGGTGCGTGCTACTCCTACACGTCACTTACTTATTGCTCATGTGGGGGACTTTTCCACGATAAATGTCCCCCATGAAAATGTGGTACCCCTGGGATGTTGTCAAATAAAAGAGGGAATAAAGAATCTATAAATGTTAAACCGGGGTGCTACTCCGAAATGTCTCTTACTTATGCTCATTTGGGGGACGTAACGCTTTTCAAATTAATACTACACAATAGAAACTGTTTTTGTTCCCACAGGTGGTGGTTCCCTAACATATTAATAACCTTCTGAGCTACCGCACCATTGGTGCTCTTGTTACAACAAACACCATTGCAGGTTCTTGGCAAAAATGAATTGCCCTTACAGAGGCTTTATTGGCTTTGCATTTGACGGGCATGGTTGTGGCCGCTTGTTGCGTAGGAACCAGCATGTATACATTGGTATATAGCTGAAACGACTGATACTCCTCATAATACCGTTTCAATAGTCTAAGATCCTTCACATCCATGGAAACTGGGGTATGTGGTATCTATTCCTTGGCTTTTGCTTGGGGGAGTCTTTGCCATTCGTGTGTGGACTGGCCTCCAAGGGTAAATTTGGCTACGATCCTTGCTGATTCACCTGTTTGCTGTGGCCACCGCCGGAGAAATGACTTTTCCTTTTCTCCTGCTTTCTCTGATGGTTTCCCAATTCCACTCTTTGCTTGCCATCATAACAGCTACATTATGTATTTATGTTCACTTAAAGAAGTACTTCAGGACTAAGAAAGGCATACTTACCATTCTGTCCCTACAGAGGCCAGCAATGCTTCATTGACAATGACAATGTTCAGTCGATACCCAATTAGTGTGCATCAGAGTCTACAGATCCTACAGCCCAAATATCTGAAGAAAAAATCGTGCAAAAGTGCCCCAATCTGCATTAAAAGAAAGCAATATCCCGACAACAGATTGAAATCACCAAAACCTTTTTCTGTAGTGTCTGCTGCCTTTCCTCTGTGTTTTCTTTCCATATTTCATTTTGATCTTGTGATGACTCGGAATACATCTTGTTTTATACTCCACGTAATAACTTTGTTCAAATAGCGCACCTCATTTTGCTATCTATTCCTCTCATCATCCAGATTTTAAATTGTACTTGATGTAATGATTATGTGTTCTTATAGTGATATCCCACAACCGTCAACTTCTGAACTTTGTTTCCTGTCAAACAAAACTAGACTAATATTTAGCGTTCCATATGAATGCTATTTGGGGTTTGACAATGTGTTTTTTTGTTTGGTATCCG
>JAMKCH010041832.1:0-30955 GCA_023653785.1 Ophioderma brevispina
ATGTCAGCACAACTAGTAAGTACCTGAACCCTTTATGCATGTATAAAACCTATATCAATAAGCAAAAAGGATACCATAAAAATAAGATTGTAATATTTTTACCTTAAAAAATATAAAATAATAATTTCGCTTAAACTCGCAGCCCAACTTCCTTTTTTCGGCATAGAAATCATCCCTGCCACCAATATTCCAACCACACCATCATTTTCTTAATCTTACTCTCTTATATCCTGCAAAGAAAGGTGGTGTGGTGTTTTTGTTGTACGGTGGGGAGGGGTAACTCAAAACTCGAGGGCACTTTTCAAAGCTCGTCCCGTCCCTATGACACATAAATGCAGCACATAATAGGTCAATTTTTATCATGAATTTTTCACCTCTATTTTTCATGTCAAGACACTTTTACAACCAAATTAATATACATTAAATATGCCTACCACGGTCATACAAGAGTGATATAGATGAGAATCTTCACTGACCCGCTGTTTTGGGAAAACGACGTCTATCGCCGCATCCCAGCAATGCATACCTCGGCATGAGCTATCACTGTATTCGATGCGTACATGTCGTTTCCCGGGGGCTCACCCATGTCACTCTCATGGGCATCTTGCAAAACTCTATCGCGATTGGCCAAGCGCAGCTTCCTATTGAAAGCGTGGGGAATGTATTGAAAATATGGTATTAGTATAGTAAGTGAAACAAAGTTTAATCTGGTTTTGTCCCCGCAACCGGGGTGGCCGGATTCACCTCACTTCGTAGCAATCGCCCTTACTAACTCCTTCCACTTCGCCCGCTTCAATGCATCCCCATCCTCAGCCCACGCCTCCTACTCTCCTCCTCCACTTGCTTCCTCATGTCCTCTTTGGTCGGCCCCTCTCCTCAAACCACCCACCTCAAACTCAAAGCCCTTTTGTAAAACATGCTCCTCATCCCTTCCTCAGCACGTGCCCATACCATCTTACACCATTCGCCTTCGCCAGTTCTGCATCGCCTCTTCCAAACCAACATCTGCATCAAATCCTCAGTCTTCTTTCCTAGCCATCAATTTCAACACCACACATTGCTCCAACCATTGCTCTCGCTGCCTTCCAAAATCCCGATCACAAACTGTAAAATCCGCCCCCGGATATCGAACTCTGACCTCAAAACGGTCAATAGAAAAAAATAGCTTCAGACAGAGTTTTCTAATGGTATTATATGCCTTGTTCCGGGTTCTGGAAGCCATAATAAGAATCATTGAATTTTTATAAAATTAAAAAAATACTTTCCCGTTATGCTAGAAAGCTGCAATGTCGCTCATAAATACTTGAAGTGTTACTAAAATAATTATAAACCCAAAAAGTGACCTTCTTGGTTTTTTTTTTATCCGGGTGCCGATTTGCCGAAGAAACTGTGAGTGAAGTACAACAAACGGTGACCATGCACAGCGGTGTAGCCTTTAGGGTGTCGCGATAAAGGGGGTCGGACTTCGGTCCACGCTGGTGAGTGCCGACTTCAAACCATCCCAAAAATGTCCTTTAATTTGGACTTTGGGTCAGTGTTTTAAATTTGTTTCCAATATCTCTATATTAGATTTCATCATTTCTGAGTTATATCATGAAGTTTTTGGAACCAATTGATAATAGCCTCAATAATAGAGCGATTTTAAAAAGTGGTATTTTTCGTGATCGCCACTACTTGCATTAGCGCAATGTGTGTAAGTTACGGCTCGATGCGTGAAGCCCCGCACCCTAAAAGTAGAAGCCACCATTCCTTTTACAAAATACAGCGTATTTTAAAATTAAGCGTGTAGTGCGTTCCGTCTAGCAATACACCGCACTGGCCGGTGATTCAGTGCCAGTGGTCCTTGACAACAATTGCCGAGGCTGAGTGGCTCATTCTTGCGCAATCAGTGCATAATTGCATAGCAACTGGGCCCGGAAGTGGCATGACGAGCATACTACGCGTAAAATTATGGCTCAGACTCAGAGTGTACGAACATGCTCCTGAGTCCTGCTGTGCTTGTGGCTCAGCCTCATGCGTGCAATGTGACAGTCATGCCAGGTGTGCCATCCATCACCACCATCATCATCATGCACTGCATTCATCATTATTTATGTGCAGCTACACGGCAATATCTTGTTATAATCCCCGTAATAATGCGTCACAATGTGACACCCCTAGGTTACGAAAACTTGTTCCTGAGCTGTTTAACGAGAAAGCTTGCCGGGGGTGCTGTTCATGCTGGCTAGTAATTTTTTATATTCATAGATAAAAATGTGCCTTTCCTGAAGATTGAATTTTAGTCAACCGTAGGCCTATATCTATACTTCTTGTTTAAAAGCCCCTTCTAATTGTTTTCACTAGATGAAATAGAACGGGGCTTATAACAAAGTGTATAAACAGAGAGTTTGATGTAATTCAAACTATATATATACTCTTGTTATAAGCCGCCCCGGCTATTGTTTATTTCCATGAAACTATAGAACGGGGCTTATAACAAGAGTAATATATAGAGTGATGGAAGAGCTCATTCTATGTATTTTCCACCCGTCCGTAGACAAAAGGGTATTTTCCTTTTGGGGGTATATATTGTCCAGCAAAATGGTCTGTAGTTTTGGGGGGTAAAGACGGTTAGAAGGAAGTAAACGAGTGAACGGGGCTTTTAAAATCTCACGTTTTATCGGTTTTTTTTTGGTCAAACATTCCAAAATTGATCTCTAAACGAATAAATCGCAATATATAATAAGTTGAATGTTCATAAATGAAGTGGCGGACTCCTCTGATATTTATTTCATTGCAACTTAAATTCCAAAAATATAATCAAACTTTTTGTGTTTGAAGTGGGAATCGAAACCGAAACATCTGTATTACAAGACGAGCGACTGAGACACACGCCATGTATGAGCCGACGAAAGTCGTGCTTGGTTGTTATATTTAAATCAATATACATTAACGAGAATAATCTCACGTCACGCACACACCCATTCCATAATCTATTTCATTGATGATTCACCCGCCAAGCCACTTTGGTTCAATACTATGGCGTTTTCAAAAAAGTACATTAACTTTTGTTTTGGCCGACAATAGGCCTTTCCGTAAAAGAAAAAGATCAATGTTCGATCTTAAATATACTCTTGTGATAAGTGTGGCTTTTTATTTTTGCTGTTACTTGGGGATGAGTTAAATTGTGTGAATAAAATAGGGAGATTTTATACGCCCCGTTCCACGCAATTTTGCAACACCTCCCGTATACGGGGGAAAAACTTAGGAGCATATTTTTTTCAAAACAGAATAGGTTATGAGAACAACGTTTTATTTCGCGAACTCCACCGCATCAAACAGAAGTTAATTACTTCCACTTTGGAAAACACAGATATAATTTACGGGGCCTATAAAATCTTCACTTTCTATTCGGAAATTAACATGTCATTGTCTCTGTGGAATAGTTTCAATAGCTCAACTCTCTATCCTATACTCTTGTTATAAGCCCGTTCCTATTGTTAATTTCGAGTGAGACAATAGAACGGGCTATAAGAAGGAGTAATCGATATAGACGTTTGAAGAGCATCATTTCTAGTATTTTCCACCCTTCCGTAGACACAAGGGGGATTTCTTTTGGGGATATATTGTGCAGCAAAAGAGGGGTCTAGTAGTTTTTGGGGGGTAAGGTGGTAAGAAGGAAGGAAATGAGTGAAGGGGCTTAATAAAATTCACTTTTTATTCCGTTTTATTATAGTCCAATTGTCCGGTTGAAGTGATTTCGAAACGAACTTTATTCCACAGAAGCAAGGACATGTTAATTTCCAAATAGAAGTTAAGAATTTTAAGGCCCTTTAATTTTATCTTTGTTTTCCCTCATAATTAATTAACTTCTGTTTTGATGCGGTGATTTCTCGATAATAAAACGTTGAATCTCATACCCTATTCGTTGACAAATCTCTCCTAATGTTGTCCCCCGTTATACCGGTAGTGGTGCATCGATGACGGGCGTAAAATCTCACTATTTTTATTCACACAGTTACATCAATCCCAAGTAACAAGCAAAATAAAAGCACACTTACCACAAGAGTAATATAAGATCGAACATTGATCTTTTTTCTTTTACGGAAAGGCTTTGTTCGCCAAAACAAGTTAATGTACTTTTTTGAACCATAGTATTGAACCAAAGCGGCTTGGAGGGTGAATCATCAATGAATGATTATGGAGATGGTGGTCGGACGTGAGCTTTATCCGTTATGGTATATTGATTTAAGTCTAACAAAAGCATGACTTTCTGTCGGCTCGGATTACATTGCGTGCGTCTCAGTCGCTCGTCGGCAATACAGATGTTTCGGTTTCGATTCCCACTTCAAACACAATATTTTGTTTTTTTATGATTATATTTTTAATTTTAGATTGCACTGAAAAATATCAGAGGAGTCCGCACTTTGCCCAATTCAATGTCGTTTAACGGGGCGCCTATAAAAATATCCATTAGAACCTTCAACTTATTATAATATTGCGATTCTTCCGTTTAAGAATCAGTTCAATTTGGAATGTTTGACCCCAACAAAAAACCGAATAAAACGCGAGCTTTTATAAGCCCCGTTCACTCGTTTCCTTCCCTCTTACTTCTTTCCCCCCAACTACTAGACCCCTCTTTTGCTGAACATATGCCCCCAAAAGAATCCCCTTTTGTCCTACGCACGGGAGAAACTACTTAGAATGATGCTATGCAAACTCTATATATATACTCTTGTTCTATAAGCCCCCGTTCTATTGTTATTTCACTAGACAATTAAACAATAGAACGGGGCTTATAACAGAGTATCTAGAGTTTGAAGAGCATCATCTATGTATTTCCACCGTCCGTATGACAAAGGGATTTCTTTTGGGGATCTATTGTCCGCCCTCCAAAAAAAAACAAAAATAAGGGGTCTATTAGTTTTTGGGGGGTAAAAAGTTAATAAGGAGGAAAGGAGGGAACGGGGCTTATAAAATCTCACGTTTTATTTCGTTTTCTTGGAACAAAAAAGTAAGATATTGTGCGGTCGACTGTTTACTCCTGCCCCCTACTGGATCACGTTGTTATACGCACGCCATGTTGCTAAAGAACTTAAATTACACAAGTATTTGTGTCCAAAGTTTTCAAATGAGAATGATTCAGTGTGCCTAGCTATTATGTGGTGACCCCCGATATACGACGTGCTTTAAGTGTATGACATGAGTGCGTCCATGCGTAACCCTGGCGACGGCGATGATTCATGAATGGCTACCAAGATTTTCGCGAAAGAAGCACTAACTTTATTTTCATACCCTAGTGTGTCAAATTGTGACGCATACTTACGGGTTAATAACAAGATATTGCCGCTACAGCATGATTTTCACTTAGCCTGTCTCGTTTATCACTCACACCATTGTCATTGACACCTAGTAACAACGGAGTCATACTGAAATTTCGGGCAGGTCAGACGAGTCATTATCATCTTTTGCATTTTACTTTACTAATCACCCTCATTTCTATTATAACAACATTACATAGTCAAATCGGTACCACGAATCCCGACAAGAATATCTCCAAAATTCCTTCAAATATTTATTTCATCGAAGAAACAGATTTCAGGAGATAATAACACGTACAAGTATGGTTGCATGATAAATACGGCGGCATAGCCCTTTCGGGCAATTTATCAGAGATAGTCAACGTTACGCCGTGCATGTCAAAGGTCACTTGAGATAAACAACGCTGGTCGTCCTTGGCAACGATATACTTCACGTAGAATTGCCGTGTGTTTCGGCGATTTAAAACGATATAATTTGGCTCAATTGGTTTTTTTTGGTGTTTCATAGATGAAGGAGATGGAAGCAAGAAAGTTTAACTTTAGATGAAATACAATTAGGGTCAGTAAAACCTTTAAAACATTAAAAAACTACCTACGTGTGTGGGGCTTACCGCGGCTTACCGCGGCATGGAAACTGCAGTCATGGCAGTCACTGGTTTATTCTGCCGCGTACAAGGCATTATTGCTAAACCATGAGATCGAAGAAGTTTGGAAACGATCTAAATCGTAAACTTTCTGCACGTAAACAGTACAGATCGTTTTTCCGAACCTTACTTATTTGGAAGGAACGGTTAGACTAGAAGAGGGGGTCCCCCCTCACATTTGCATTTACAGTGTCATAGCCTACACATCCACATCACATGACTTTCCATGCATCCAGTGTAGGAAATTGAATTTTCCAAAGAAAATCCAAACCCCAATGTACTTCTATACTGCCCACATATCTTCATTGCATGCATGAAGCGGCACTTATTGGCTTACAATGCCGATATACACCTAATAGGCCCTATACAATGGTCAAATTACGGATAATTGTTACGTTAGTCCTAATAGGGCCCTACCCTACTACTGGATGGAATTTTGCTAATTTATCATTCTAAAACCAACCAGGCAAGGTTAGATAGCTCCTGTGAACACTCTTGAACAAGGGTAATTTCGTAGAAATATGGGGTAAAAACAGACAGGGTTAAACAACAGTGTAAACACTTTTAAATAGCCCAAATTTTGTAACACTTCTGCCCTGAAAAATTCCAACAAAATCTATAAAAAGCAATAAACTTAGCTATCAATCTACTACGTGAATTGAATTCATGTTTTCCGTATTTAAAGGTGCAACGAGAGATTCAAATAACAGTTGTCCTAAAAAATGTGAAAATTCTTGATTTTTACACGGATGTAAAGCTTTCCATCAAAGAATATCCCCATCTGAAAGGATTAAGTTGGAAATGTTTTCTTTGGTACAAAATTTGTGAAATGTTTCTAATTTCTATAGGAGCAAATATGAATTCCAGCCTATGTTTTATATTGAAATATAAGCCAATCACATAAACTTTTTTCTCTCTGTTAAGACATTTTCTGTAGCAAAATACAAGGAAAGAAATCTACATTGACGTCTAATCATATGAAAATTACTATTATGACACAATATTCGGGTGCCTCAAAATCTCGTTGCACCTTGTCAACCTGGACTTGGAGAATGTAATTGGAAAGCACACAAAAGCCTTACAAACATGTCCATACCCACATAGCATGCATATATGGCCGCACAATGGTTCCCTATCGGTAATCTTGGCACGGGCATTATGTGAGTGGCATTCTAGTTGGTCCGTATTGGCTCTCCAAGGCACTAATGTGTATGCCGTTGGTAATTATATGGCATCTGTAAACGGGGCTATTGCATATTGTGCCAATAATGGTTTTCCATGGCAGCTGTGGCATCGGCATCATATCGGCACCCCTTACTGGTCCATATTGGTGAAGAATAATTGCCCAAACAAGCAGCAAATTAAGAGCCCAAATATTGGGATCACAATGGCCCATTTATTGTAACTTAAAAGCATTGATTTGCTTAAAAATAGCAGGGGACGCTTCAAATACACATAGGATACACTAATATTCTCAACAATGGTGTTTTAAACAGAGCACATTATTTCAATGACATTTTTATATTATAAGTTTCATTAAAAAATATAACATGTGAGTAGCTTCGAACGATCTATTAATTTATTGTAAAATAGCAGCTTGAAAAAAATTCCATTAAAATATTGTTGTAAAGAACATAGGGCCATCATTGGCACAACCCCCCGTTACAACTGGTTACAATCATTGTCCAATATTGGCCATTATCATGTTTTGAGGAGTCAAGTGTGTGAAAAATGGGATCCAAAACATGATATGATAAAATTGGATGATTTACACCCCATATTAATTGGTCTCGCTATGAGTTTTAAAAATATTTTTGCAACTCATAGCTCGACCAATTAATTGGGCTTAATCGATCCCATTTTATATCAATATTTGGGCCCTGAGCAAAATATAATTTATTATGGTACAGTCATATAGACCAATCAATAATAAATATTGGTCCAGTATTGGACCACCATTTGCAGTGCATCTGGGAGTACTTAGGTTTTATATTTGTGATTGCGCAAAATCATAATAGGGTACTAGTTTGAGAGTGAAATATCCACACTCAAGGCTATATGACGCAATTCTTACTGGGAGGTTCTGGCCTGCTTATCACCAGCCGGAAAAGTGAATCTTTTGATGATTTTTTTTCTCAATTTGGGGACTATTTACAACGAAAATGTGTTCCAAAGCATTGCATAGTTTTCTGAAGGTGATGGGATGATTTGGGGGCGATTTATATTACCAGTAAACCATTGGGGAATCCTAAACGCACCATTGCCTGTAATTATATCCTAATCACCGACCCCTAACTAAATTTGCTAGTATCTTGAAAACAGAATGTTCCTGTATCCTACGTATTTGGCAATAACGTAGATCTTTTATGCTATGCATCATATAATTTATTTTCTTGTGTAACATACCCACTTGTTATAACCTAATGTACGGGAATATTCTACAAAGTTACCTGGGGCTGTAACCCGCACCATCGTGTATGTGAAATCACGTGTAAAGTTGTCGATTTGGCATCCTTGCATTCTGACTGATGTTTCAAATACATGAACAAATTCACCTTTTAGATAACAAATTTAAAATCATCGAAAGAGGAAGGGGGAGAGAGGGTAAAAAGAAAACAAAAGGCGTGGCGAAAAATTGAGAAGTAAAGAGAGATGACGAGGGGTAGGTGCTGAAAGGGGGGAGATGAAGCCTTTAAAACACGATCTGATATGTGTGGTTCTTAAGAATATTCCCAATACAAAATAAATCGGTATATCAAGAAATACGGGCGGTTGATTCGTGTGGATTACTGGGTTCACAGGTATAAAAAAAAAAAAAAAGAACAAAAAGAAAAAAAACAGCACACGAATTACGTATCGTTGTGAATGTTATCTCCAGAACTGTGGTTGTCAGCACATCTCGTCCACATGCGCATCGGAATTTCGAAGGGCTTATTAGGCCAGGGTTATTTTTTCCGAGTCTAATTGACTCCGCCCAGCCTTCGTCGGAAAGTCCATGAGTCTATATACCCTTTATACAGTGCTTGATTGCTACGGCTTTTCAATCATTATTGGCCTTTACGTCGTTCCGACCACCAATGTCAAAACGACGTCAAAGGTTCCCCTGTCAATTGCACCACCATGCATGCCATGTCCACCTGATACAAGTATACCTATAGAGATTCAAAGCAAGTAATCAATGGATTCTTTGCAGCGTGCAGGGTCCTGGTACGGTATTGTGATTTATTCAACGATCCCCGACTGATCGAGAAGCAGTAATCGTTATTCAATACAATTCATGTATAACCCCCAAGCTTTGAGTTTGGCTGGTCTATTTTTTTTAAATCATTGATGCTCACACGTGCGTGTTATTTGTCAAAACGCCTTGAAACAGTTTGGTACTCAATGACTTTTGCATATAACCATGGAAAAACTTAAAATGACCCAATTTTGTACACTCAATTGTCTACTATAGGTAGAATTTGCTCAATTTCAATGTATTAATGACATCCTTGATGTCTTCAAATATACGGAGTTTTAACTAAAATGTGTATTTCTCTTTCAGTATCACAAAAATTGAAACAAATTCGACCAGTTTATTTCTCAACTGTTATTTTTTAACAGAATAGGATCAAATTGGACATTTTTTAATTTTGACTATGTCTTAGAAATGTAGTTATTGATGACCTGGCCAAACGCATAAAGTGTTAATGTGAGGCGGTCCTAAGAACACTTATATTCACGTAGGTCCTTAATTGAAGCACAAATTTTTGGGAAAATTGCCTGATTTGCAGAATACCCCTGTCTAGAAGTTTAAAGGTGTTCACCACGTCTGTTTGCCATGAAATTTCTGTTTGCACATGCGTACAAGTAAGTCGCGAATTTCAAATTTTCCCTTGTACTACAAATTTTTACAATCGTCATTGCCACATTTTTTTATGTAAATTTATTTTTACTATATACTGTTTTTAATTTCACTTTGAAGCTGATATGACTCCATAAATATAGATATGATTTTGCAAAATAAAACGCACAGTGAACGAGGCTCTAGAACAAACACAATTTTCAGGAAAGCACATGGGTTTGGAGTACTTTTGATGACAGCAGAGTAAACAAACCGATTCTTCAGTAATATCTTGATTGAAACCAAACTTTATCAAGTAGGGCCACATGACAGCAGTAACTCGATGTTACAGCACCTTATCCAATCTGTACGCTCTGCTGATACGACAAATACATAAATCGATCGGAGACGAACCTCGGGGACACAATTTGAGAGTTCTACAAGACCACAGACTCAGTTTTGTTGTGTGTAGCATCGGGTTACCGCCGCCTGTATGCTTTGTTGAAGTTGTACAACACGACGCAACGGACCATTCACGATCTAATGATGACTTTCAGATTTCCAGACATCAAACAAACATTGGCATACCAAAATAAATAATTCCTGAAGAATTCACTTGAATTGATTTGTAAAATTAAAGCAGCAGGCCTGCCTAGGCTAAGCAATCATGCATTCATGCTAAAGACAAGCTCAGCACATTCCATGTGCATGCATCATCACTGCAACTGATCATCATATATTGCTATCATCCATACTCATCGGCTCAACATTGCAACCTGCCAAAGCTGGTGAAAAACAACTCTGTTGAGCAACAGGTCAGTCCGCATTTGAAGTAAGTCAGAATTGATATTGATAAGAAGGCCTAAAACAGTTCTGTCTCATTGTCATGATTTTGCACTAAAATAGCTTTTGAAATGAGCATTTAAAACCGACACCCGGATTGCTGCCTTTTTTAATCATCATGGAAAATAAACAGGGCCGTACGCAGATATTTTTTGGGGGGTTCGGACTTCGAAAAAGAATGGAAACGCAATATTTTTTTTAAAAAGTGGACTTTTTGGTAAAAGTGGACCTAACCACCCTTAAATGGTCCTTGGGGGTGAACATTTCACCATGGCCAAAAGTGGACTTTCTTGACAATATTTTCCTAATTGTGACCTTTTTTTTAAAATTATTGTATCAAAAAAATTTCTTTCCTTTTCACCAAAAAGGGGACCTTTTTCCCTTTTGTGAAATTTGGGGGTGCGCCCGCAACCCCCCGCGTACGGGCCTGAAACTAAAGTATGAGAAATGCACCTTTTAAATGGAAAAAACCTTATGACCATATCCCAAAATTGAGGAGGTTTACGAGAACTATTGCAGCCCTTGGTTCCTCCCTGATACAAATCTTTTAGTCTGTTCTTTCCTTAAAATAAAAAAAAGTATTGTTTTTGCTATAGTTTAGTAATAATTTCTTGGCCGTGACGTACACTCTCGTTGCTTGTTGCATGAAACTCGTCTTACGGGCAACCCCAGTGGTGCGCCGTTTTTGCGGAACATGGTAAGCGTGCGTACCTAGTAATTCACCTACACCCAGCGAATGGTTCTTCAGCGTTGGCTCAGTACGAACCCTCGACACACAGTACAAGACTAGGAATTCACAGAGCATGTTTTGTTGACAATCATTTTTTTCGTTTCCTTCATTTTGACAGAGTAGCAACTACTTGAATATAAAGACTGTAATTACTGGGCAATGTATAAGTGCAATTGCGTGTGCACTCTTGCACCCAAACCATAAACAACAGATTGAGATCCCATTCAATAGCTCTCCCAATAATGCCATATTGATTTGGGGTGAGAAACTCTCCTTACATTACTCTTTGTTTCTCATGTCAACAATAAACACAGAACTTCTGGAAATTTGTGTGTCACAATTCCAATTTCTCTTGATTTTCTTGATATTGGCATTGAAAAAATTGTTTCTAGGATGCATTTTGGATTGTTGTGTATCATGTCCTATGTGATTTCTAGGTAATCGGTCTCATATTTATGGCATTTAGGAAGACTGAGTCTGTAAACAAATTACATGTGGTGTCACACTGCTAATGGGGAGATGTACAGTGGTTTTCATATGCCTTCCTCTGTGTTAGTGGGTTATTCCACTAACACAATTCGCTCTGTGTAGTATTACCTGGCCAGAAATTATTACTCCAACTATAAGACGTTTTGTGCATGCAGCATGTACATATACTCTGTCTAGCCTCGTAGCACCCAAGTGAACTATTAAATGGTGTTCGTTTCATCCCCCTTGGGTTAATATAGTGATCCCCAATAACCCATCTGTATAATTATTTTGATTACGGTTAATAATGAAAGAGTAGGCCTTTCTTTCTCACGATACAAAAACTTTAAACAAATTTCTGACCAGTTTATTTCTCAAACTGTTATTTTTTAACAGAATAGGATAATGGACATTTTATTTTAATTTTTGACTTAGTCTTATGGAAATGAAGTTATTGATGACCTGGCCAACGCATAAAGTGTTAATGTGAGCCGGTCTTAAGAATATTATATTCACGTTAGGTCATGAATTGAAGCACAATTTGGGTAAATTGCCCTGATTTTGCAGGAACCCCCCGGTCATAGAACAGTTAAGGTGTTCACCACGTCCTGTTTCCAGTGGAAATTTTCTTGGCACATGCGTGCAGTAGTCGCGATTTAACAAATTTCCCTTTGTAATACGTATTTTTACAATCGCATTGCCACGGTTTATTAGGGGGGGGGAAAATTTATTTCTATACTATTACTGTTTTTTTCAATTTTACTTGAATCTGATATGACGTCCATAAATATAGATATTAGTGTGCAAAATAAAACGCACATGAAACGGTCCTCTAGAACTCACAAGTTTGTCAGGAAAGCACAATGGGTTTTGAATGTAAGTTGATGACAGCATAGTAAACAAACCGATTCTTCAGTATATCTTGAATTGAAACCAACCTTTATCAAGTAGGGCCACAGATGACAGTCAAGTAATCGATGTACCGCACCTATCCATCTGTAAGTCGCTTTGCTGATACGAGAGAACCAATCGATCCGGAGACGAACCTCGTGGATCAATTTTGAAGAGTTGCCTACAAGACCACCATACTCAGTTTGTTGTGTGTAGCCTCGGGTTACCGCGCCTGTATTGCTTTGTTGAAGTTTGTACAACACGACGCAACGGACCAATTCACGATCTGAATGATGAACTTTCATGAATTTTGCCAGACATCAAAACAAACATTGGCAAACCAAAATAATATTCTAAATTCCTTAGAGATTCACTTGGATTGCTTTTCAAAATTAAAGGCAGCAGGCCTAAGCCTTAGGCTAAGCAATCATGCATGCATGCTAAAGCAAGCTCAGCTACATGTCATGTGCATGCATCATCACTGCAACTGATCATCATTGATTGCTATCATCCAGAACTCATCGCTCACCAATTTTGCAACCTGCCAAACTGGTGGAAAACAACTCCTGTTGGAGCAACCAGGTCAGTCTGCATTTGCGTAATCAGAAATGATATTGATAATAAGGCCAAGAACAGTTCTGTCTCATTGTCCGGCATTGTGCACTAAAAATAGCTTTTGAAATGAGCATTAACCTCACACAAGGATTGCTGAACTTTTTTAATCATCATGGAAAATAAACAGGGCCGTCCTCATGATTTAATGTTTGGGGGGTGCGGGCTATATCGAAAAAGTTGGACCTTTTTTTTTTAAAAAGTGGACTTTTTTGGTAAAGTGGACCTAACCCCCACCCTCTTAAAATGGTCCTTGAAACATTTCACCAGTGGCCAAAAAAGTGGACTTTCTTGACAATCTTTTCGTCTAATTTGGTGACCTTTTTATCAAAAAATGCACCAAAAAGTGACCTTTTTTCCCCTTTTGTGGAATTTGGGGGGTTCGCCGCACCCCCCCTGCGTACGGTCCTAAGATACAATGTGGAGAAATGCCACCTTTATTAAACATTGGACCATAATCCCAAAAGTGAGGGAGGGTTACGAGAACCTGATATGCAGCCCTTGTGTCCTCCTCATCCTGAGACAAATCTGTTTAGTCTGTTCTTCTTGCCTTAAAATGAAATAAAAGTATTGTTTTTGCTATAGTTTTTAGTATAATTTCTTGGCCGTGACGTACACGCGCGTTGCTTGTTCATGCTGCGTCTACGTGCAACCCAGTGGTGCGCCGTTTTGGCGGGGAACATGGGAAGCGGGCGTACCTAGTATTCCCTTACCACCCATCGAAGGTGTGTCCTTCAGCTTTGCTCAGTAAAACCCTCAGACACACAAGGAAGACATAGGATTGCACGCCAGATAGTTTTGTTGACAATCATTTTCTGTTTATACCTTCATTTGATGACAGAGTAGCACTACTTGAAGATAAAGACTGTAATATTACGGACATGTATATTGCAAGTTTGTTGTTGCACTCTTGCACGCCAAATCCACAAACAAATGATTGAGATCCCATTCAATAGCTATCCCAATATGGCAATATTGATTGGGGTGAGAACTCTCTTGACATCCTCTTTGTTCTCATGTCAACAAAAGCACAGAAAACTTTTGAAAATTGGTGTGCAAAATTTCCAATTTCCTCTTGAATTTTCTGATATTGAGCATTGAAAAAATGGTTCTAGAGGATGCATTTGGGTGTGTGGTATCATGTCTAGTGTTTCTAGGTAAATGGCTTATATTTATTTGCTGTAGAAGACTGAGGCCTTTACCAAATTACATTTTGGTGTCCACACTGCTTAATGGGGAGAGTATACAGTTGTGTTTTCAATAGCCTGTCTCTGTGTTAGGGGGTTATATCCCACTAACACAGATTCTATCTTGTAGTATTACCTTGGCCAAGACATTATTACTCGCCAACTATAGTACTTTGTGCATGCAGCATGTACATATACTCTGCTAGCCTCGTAATCAACCCAAGTGAACTATTAAAATGGTTTCTTTCAGCTTGGGTTTAATATAGTGACCCCAATACCATACACCATCCTGTATAAATTATTTTGATTACGGTATATGAAAGAGTAGGCCTTTCTTTTCTAAGATCAAAACTTTTTACTATACTAACTACGATAAATGTCTGGTGTTTTAGGGAGGATGATTTTTATATTGGGCCAATAGGGTGCCATTTAATAAATTTAAATGAATTTGTATAAAAAATTTGGGTGGGTGTGGGGTGTGGTTTACTAAAAAATACACGCAATGAAATATTGTTGTCACGGATGGACAAAATGCCTACCTACTGATCAGCCTCCAAACTCTGGTCATTGTGTAAAGAAATTCCAATATTTTAATTAGTGTTGGAAACAATTATCCCCCCCCCCCCCCCGCCAAAAAAAAAAGAGAAAAACATCAGATCTCAGACCATGGAACACTTGAAATTGTCAGGGCATAAACAAGATCTGTTTTGGGGAGGTTGTGGTAAGGACTGATTTATCTGATGGTCAATTTGGGTAAGGTCGTATTTTATTACTTTTTGGTGTATTTTTTTGACAGTAAACTTTCTATAAATTTTGGCTTTTTTTCTGTATGTAGGGACATTGGTCGCCATTGGTGTTCTGCCTTCCGGCGAATCTATCATGGAGTAGAATATCTGTCCCCAAGATGTGCATCCATTGTTGAGATTAGCTGCTAACCCGTTTGTCCACATTTCTTCAAAGTTAGGTGCTTCTGCAATGTGTCGCTGCTTCGACTTCTACAAAAAACAATGCAAGGCCAGTCCTAGGCCTGTACTTGCACATCCACCTCACAAACCTTTGACATGCTCCTCCAAGAGATGGAGCAATTAATTCCACTCGGTGTTACAAATTACATCAGGAATTCATCCAGAACAGCAGTGTTCAAGAATACAAACAATGAAACATTCCATGCAGCCTGTGCATGTAATTAACAGTTACATGCACAAACTAATTCTTGCTTGCACAGTGCAAAGTTCCTGTTGAGAAATAACAATGAGATCATAAGTACGTTATTTTACCACTTATGAGGGTGATTGTTCGTGACATTAGATTTAAAAATTTACAACATCAATTTTCATGACAACATGTGCAGGTAAAATATAGTGAAACCTTGCATCAACAGCCAAATGTTGCATGCAATTTGTGCATGTGTGCACATGGTATTTTGCCCACTTGCAGAAACGTGCCACAATATCACAATCCGCAAGCATATATTTACTAGCTAGCTAGTGGAACTAATCCAGTTTGATTTGTTATATACCCAGCAGAAAAATAAATATAAATATTGGTAGTTCAAAACAGGCATTTGATGTGTTTTCAGGAGAATAAGGGTTGTTTTCCCCCATCCGGTTTGAAAATTCATTAAAATTTGAATTTGAGTATCATCCAAACCCCATTGTGAAATTGCCAAACACCTGCCTTTGCAGTATACTTTGCCATACACACATGCAGGGGCTGCGCTGGGGAGGTACCCCCCTGAGATTTCCACATTCCATTAAAAATGGTTTTAATGCCAATAAAATGCTTAAAAATTATTTTTCAACTCTATGATTAAACACTAAAACTTCGCCCCTGGGCTATGATTCTCTTCTGGCGCTGCCCCTGCACAGGTTCGCACTTGGCAACCAAGAAAATTATGTAGAGTCCTCTCTTCTTCATAGACAGACTGAACCATTGCGCAGTGTGCAATGATTTTGTACATCAGGGATTCCCAATTATAAGGTGCAGGGGGGGAGATAAGAATTGGGGGTAAAATCGCCTCATACCTCCTTGGTGCTGCATAAAACCAACTTACAACCCTTTTTTGGCATCTGTATTACAACTTCCAGTCTGCCATTGTGATACTCAGTAGTGGTGTTACCATAGATGGCCAACTCCTCCACTTTTTTTTTCTGACACTCTTATAAAATTGGAAGTGGGTCAGATGGGTCACCTAAGTATGAGTTTCCGTAACCTGACCCATCTGACACTTTTTTTCTGACACACTTATATTCAGAACCTTAACGGAATAACCTATTATGCTTATTCCATGAGGGTTTCTGAATTCATGATTGTCATAAAAAAGTGTGTGGTATGGGTCGGTTACGCAACTCCCTACTTATGGTTGAAAAACTCCCCGCACCTTATTGGAAGCACCCCATGGATTCCGTCCATGTGAGGTCAATATCTGGTTCGTTATCTTCTATTTCCACTGGTTTTGTGCAATTTGACCGAGAGGGTTGGACCCATTATCATCGTTGTAGCCATTTCAAAGTCTTTCTTGGTATATGGTCTAAATAAACGAACCATGAAGCCTATATGGAATAAAGTCTAAAGTGAGAACCCCACTAAGGCTTGACTCAGATATTTTTGGAAATATAAAATTTGTGTTCAATTCCAAAGTTTTGAAATGAAATAGAAATAGTCATTTTTTTTTTTTTTTTTGAATGTAGTAAAAACTTTCTTAGCGTATCCACACAGCAGGCCCGTAGCCAGGATTTTTTTCGGTGGGGAGGGGGGGATTTTCCAAAGTGACCTTTTTGCCAAATTTGACCTTTCCACATAGAGGAGGTGTAAATTTGGCAAAAGTGGCCCTTTTTTGCAAATATTTCCCTTTTTTTTTTTTTACAAAAAAGCCTAAAACCCCTATTTGTTTGCTAGCTCACTTCGCTCGCACACTAATTTTTGTGGACCTTTTTGGAATTTAGGAGATTTGGGTAGGTACACCGCACCCCCGCACCCCCTCTGGCTACTGCCCTTTCCACAAGTCATTGGTACTAGCTGTGTGGTGGTGTCAGGAATTATTCAACTGAGCTGTATCCGGGGTCACGTGTATCAATGATACAGACCTCCTAAATAATGGCCCCTCTTTGAGCCTGATGCGGATTGGGAACAGTCAGTGGATTTCACCCTACGTCATATTTGACACGGCTGTGCTGTACATGTACAGTTGTGGCTTTCTGTACACGGGACCGATGGTATTAAAGTTCCCTTCTAAGGATGGGAGCTTTCATGATTCAATTCCTTTTGCCCAATTGCAAGTGAACCATGGGGAGAACGGTAATCATCTGTTAATGTTCAAATCCAGAATTGAGTACCCGAATAACTCCCAGCAAGTGACCCCACCGGAATTCGCCCTGTAAATTTTTTTTGGTAATTTTGCATCACAGGCAAGCACCCTAACCGCTAGGTCATGCTCTTGGCTTTCCCACGGTAAACACTTATGTGTGGTATTAAGAGTACCATGGATAGGGAATTTTGTTACAAACCCTTGGGGCACTCCCCTCTGAAGCCACGCGTATGTAAGGTCTGTTAAGACCCCCTTTTCAGCACGTTGTCACCCAAAGACTCCATATTTTTTAAAATTTCCCGCAACCACCCCATATTTGTGAAAAATTACCACTGGTCACCCAAAGACCCTATTTTTTGGAGGAAAATTTTGAAAACATTTAAAACAAAAATCTTCATTTTTGTTTAAGTAATTTTGCAAAAATTCGCCCAAAGACCCCATTTTTTTTCAAAATTTCGCCATTTGTCACTCTGAAATCCCCCTATTTTTTGGGGGGGCATTTGGTTGTCTCTCACCCTATTTTTTTCATTCAGAGTCCTGGCTGCAATATTTTCACTTACCGGGACCTGTAGGTATCCATCACACACTTTTATGGTTCCTTGTCGTTCTACACACCCTACTTTTCCACAATCCACGCGCCCCTTCGCGTGCGTGAAGGCGTGGTCGGCAGGGGGGGTAGAAGGACACAAAGGGATGTGAGTGGTCCGTTGACTTGATGGATCCTGGCGTTATTGACGTTCTTGCCCGGGAGCGTCAGTCGGACTATGCGGGGCGTGAGGATTGGGATCAGGAGTCCAGGAGTGCGCATTGGAGCATCGTAAGCACAGCATTGTGGAGGTTCCGGCGAGGGGGCATGAACAGTGAAGGTCGAGGGTGAAGTGCGTTTGGAGATGTTGTTATCACGATAACCAAGTAGAAGTCTTATTTTCTATAATGAAGGAAATCTCAGTCAGCTGATTTGCACATCATTGTTTTGTATGGGGGACCAACAATGTAAATGCAAAAAAGTGTGATTTGTTAGAACCTTGAGGGCTCCGTCCCCACTGAATTTCCAGGCAGACATGAAGCACCAGCAAATAGATGGGAATTAAGCTACATGTTTTTAATAATTTGAGTTATATGTACTATATGAAATTATGGTGTGCATTGCAAAAAATTCATAATCTGGATTAAAGTAATTAATTTTACAAATAAGCAGTACATGTAGTCTGTCTGTGTGATTTTTTTTATTAGTATTTGATTTAGGAATTAAGGTGTTACATGTAAATAATGACTCTAGTATGGACTTTTTTTTGTCAATTTCATGACTCTAGTGGACATTTTTTTTCATGAGGAAAAGCAACCCTTTTTTTTAATTTTATGAGTGTTTTTACCGGTTCGAGTCATTGACGTCAGTGTGTAATGCAATTATAGTCGCACATTAAAATCTAAAGCATTGATTCAAAACTCTAGCGCAATACGCACGAACGTGTATAAAGGCGGCCGTGAAAATATACACGCAAAAACATTTGTCAGAACGCTGTGACTTCACTTATCGAGGAAGGTATCCGTTTTATGATTACGGACTATTGAACCTTACGACAGGAGAGTTTGACCCACCCAACTGGCACTTTAAAAAGTGCGACTCAAGCATGCTACGCAGCTACGTATGCTCTATAGTGTGTAAAAGCTTTATCAGGGACCTTAACAAAAGTTTGTTGAAAATAAAAGAATGCACCTCTGGTGAGTAAAAAAAAAATCCCCCTGGCCTGGGGAGTAAAAAATTGCCCCACCGGTGAGTAAAAATATTGCCCCACTGGTGCGTAAACAAAAATGACCCCTGATGAGTAAAAAAAAGACCCACTGGTGAGTAAAACAAAAAAAAATGCTCCACTGGTGCGTAAAAAATTTGCCCCCTGGTGGAGTAAACCAAATGCCCCACTCTTGGCAACTGAAGTAAATAAAATGCCCCACGTCTCTGGTTGAGTAAAAATGCCCCACTGTGATGAGTAAAAAAAATGCCCTCGGCCTGTGAAGTTAAAATTTTAAAAAAAATTTCCCCCTGTAAGTTCAAAAAATGCCCACGGTAAAACATTCTATGGGTAGGCCTTAGGCTTGGCTAGGCTAATCTATTAGCCCAAGAATTTTAGTTTTACGTGGAATTTCTGGGAACAAGCTGAAAATGTCAGGATTGGTGCAGAAATGTGTCTAGAATAACCTACTAAAGCCCCGAAATCCTCTTTGAGCTTTTGTCAGAAATAAGGGGGAAAATTTGTACAGGGTAATTACAAAATATTAGAATTGTTCCCTTAAATGTGGTGGTTCTCAACAGTTTTGCATGTCCCAAGATCACTAAAATGTATAGGTTGCCCTATCTACAACCTGTAGTTTAAGTCCACGACCTCAAATCATTCAAGGCTCCTCCTGGGGTAAATATTTCAACATGATCCAATTTCATTGAAACCATATCCAATTGCTCGTAGAGTCATATAAACAGAAAATGTTCATTCAAACACCTACATGGATTCAATTTAATATAAGAGCAGAAAGGAGTGACCCCCATAGAGCCTGTAGAACCCCCATCACACTTGGCCCTGTAATTTTGCAAGTTATGACCATCACCTGTTTTAAATATATTCATTGGTGTCATGTACAACTAGATGAATTTGACACATCTTTCATAAGAATCCGACCATTCTGAAAATTTACCCCAGAATGACCTTGAGCCTTTTTTACCATATATTTATTAAACTATAAGCCACAGATAGGGCAAACTTCCTTTTTTAAATCCTTGGGACATGACAAAAATGTTGGTACACATTTAAGTGTCTAATTAAATAATTCTTAATTTTACCCCTGTACAAACTTTCTTCCCCCTTATTTCTGAAAATGCACAAAGAGGATTTTTGGGGCTTTTAGATATTATTCTAGAACACATTTCTGCACCATTCTGACATTTTTCAGCTTGTTCCCTAAATTTCCACCTTTCCATTGTTTATTTTATTATACTCTTGGCCTAATATACTGTGTGTCATCTCAAGTTGAAGGTGAACATCATACTGCCCGTCTCTGCGCCCACAAGGCGGCTTGCGCGTCGCCTTTATTCGTGGCTGTGCACAATAACAGTCGCCGTGACAATCACCTTCAACTTAAAATGACACAAACTCATAGGCTAGGCTATAATGCTATGCTGGGACTGGGAAGCTATCATGTAATTGCATGGCACACACACAATTTTTTTCTGGCAAGATTTTCCCATAGCATTCATTACTGATTTATACCCTACCCAGGCCTAGTTTAACTAGGCTACGTCCACTGGGCATCCCAATCCCACAATAATGCTTTATTACAGAATATAGTAAAGTCTAGCTAGCCTCACTAGGAACAAGGTAAAGGGGGGGGGGGCTAACTATCCTTCCATCAACACCCCAACTCAAGAGTTTTTTTTTTACCTCACATGGGTAAAAAAAATGCCCACTTGTTGAGTAAATAAAGAAAAAAAATTTCCTCCCCTGGTTGAGTAAATAAAATGCCCCCACTGGTAAAAAAATGGTATTTGGTAGGACAAGGCTTGGGTCATGGCTAGGCTTGGGGAATGGCTACTAGGCTAGGCTAGGGTGGGACTGGTGCTATCATGGTGCACACACAACACATTTCTTCTGGCAGTATTTTCCCAATCATTCATAATTTTCATTAACCTGATTTATACCTGGCCAGGGCAGCCTAACTAGTCTAGGCTACATCCAATGGCATCCAATCCCACAATATGGCTTTCATACAGAATATATTTTTAAAAAGTCTAGACTAAGCTTCACTAGTCTAATGGGGCTAAACTATTCTTCTATCGACACCCAACCTCAAGATTTTTTTTTTACTCGTCAACAATGATGAGTACAAAAAGGCCACTGGTAAAAAATTCGTATTTGGTAGGCTAGCTTGGGCATGGCTTGGACTAGCTAGGCCTATGCTGGGACTGGGAGCTTGGCGGCTATCATGGGAACATCCCACACACACACAACCCATTCCCTTTCTGGGCAGTATTTCCATAGCTTTCATTACTGTTATCCCCTACCCAGGCCTAACTAGGGCTAGGCTTTACATCCAATGTCAACCAGTCCCCACATATGCTTATTACATAATATACTAAGACTAGCATTAACTCAGCCTCACTAGACATGTTTATAGGGGGCCTAACTACCTTCCATCGACACTTTCAACCTCAAGAGTTGAGAGGTCGTTTTAAAACCGCGAATTCTCAATTTCCCGCCAATTTATGTTACCCACCCAACGGCCAAGCCTACCTCTGATGCTGCATGCTGATCGACACATTTCAAATTCATAATTTTGCGTTTTTAACGGTGCCACTTTTCAAGCGAATATCGAGTAACAAACATTGCGGCGAGTTAGGTTTGATGCTAGGCCATAATACAGAAAAGGTTACACTACAAGGAAAACTGCACTGAGTTTCTTCATTTGCTCGGTTTTTTTTAAAAAAAGAGGGTCCTTTAAAGTGGCCATGCATTCATGACCAGTTTATTGTAATTTCACACTAAAGCATAAAAGATTGTCCTTGTCAGAGCATATTTACGATACCAATTGTTTTCATTCGACGTCCTATGATCAATTATTAATCGATAATAATTTTTGGAGCTGTGTTAAAACATTAGTGGAGGAAATTATATTTCTTGATTATTTGAGGTTATCTATTTATTTATTATGATATTAGCGTGATTGTTTGATTACTCACTCCGAGCGTTACATGTACACAAACGCCTATGCTTTTGCGTGGGTCATTGCCATCGCACTGTAAAGTCGCGCACGCCGCAGACTACATTTCCCGCTTTTTCGGGCGATCCAAACGACGTGTCCAGCAGCGCCATCGTGCGGCCAAGGCAATTGCAAGCCGCAACAGCCTGGTTCGATACGCTCGAGCTGTTTACAATGGACTACAGCTTTGCTTCCGATCTCTATTAGGTATTTCGTCTCAGAGTCCTTGAACAACACCAACAACACGACAACGCACAATCACAACTGCAAGGCAAGAACCCACATCACACTTGTCCAACACCTAAATTAACAAACCTCAACTACACTTCGATTCCGGATCCCGCTGGTACGTCCATACTACAAAAGACGATATTTACTTAAAAATAACAAATCTAGCATATATCCTAATTAAGTTTTCAGAAACGCCTTGTTTTTCTATCGCAAAGCCCAAGACGTAGCAGCCTCGATTTGACTTGCCACGAAATTGATACGCCCTAAGCTATTCATTTTTAGCTCTGTTTAAGCCCCAGACGAATTGATTTTATCACTTATTTTTCATTCACGTTACGACGCCGCTGCCGAATGTCAATCCGGGGGGGGGGAGGATGGGATATATCCCCCAATATTTTGATGAGGGGGGCGGGTGGGTTCAATATAGTCATCCCTCCCAATGTTTTTCTGTTTATGCCCGTCATGTGTTTTGACCAAAAACCTCATATTTGCCATTTTTTTAGTTTAAAATGGTAATTTCCTCGCGCTTTGCGGGAATTTTATTCTATTTCAATTAGCCGACATTTAGGGTAAAGTGGGGGTAATAGGTACCCCTTACGGCAAGATCGTAATTTTTCAATAATTTTATTATTCTTTAATAACTTTCATTGATAGCTTTGGTTCATGGGTAGGAACAGACCAAAAGATATTCCATTTCTAACTTAACAAAATAAAAGATATACTAGCTCTCAAACTTTTTTTTTTTTGGCAAAGGGTCCATATTACCCATTCGTCGGCAATAATGGACCATCCCCCGTGCCATTTTGCAAATAGCGGCTGGGTAATGGAACCTATATGGTCCTATGCCCCGTCCAATAAAGTTTCTACATGGGATAAGGGTGTCCATAGTACCCCAGATCACCATCACATGTATCCAGCCATTTTTTTTAATTAGATGTGAGATATGAATTTGATACATGTAGCCTAACTCATACATATGTAAAGTCAGTACTACATTTTTGCCCATTGTAACCAACCTCCAAACCGAGACTCAAGAGAAAATAGGGATTTTTAAAATTAAAAAAAAAAAAAAAAACGTGTTGAAAATTTTTAAATTTAAATATTTCCTTGACTTTCAGGACACTCCCTATAACCAAATTACAGTTGAATGATGTTCTTTCAAGTACCAATAGTGGGTCATTACCTACCACCCCCCAGCTCAAAGTTATAAGGGGGTCCAGAATGCCCCGGTTTTCCATATGACCCGCCACTTTAACCCTAGTAACGTAATTTTTAGCTTCGAGTGGATCTTTTCAAAGCAAACCCTGTTTCATTTCTTCATAAACTTCATCACCCCATCCCCCAATATCGGCCAATGTCCAAACGAAATTTTTTTTTTTTTAAAAAAAGCCCATGGTTCTGCTGCTGCGGATGATGATGATGCTGCTGCTGATGATGAAGATGATCCCATCTCGCTCTCCACAACACCACATCACCCGTCCGTTCCCACCACACCCTTCCCTTCTCAACACACATCAGCGATATAGGATCCTTTTCCCACACCAGGCATATATCCCCCTTCCAACTGGCACCCCCCCATCACCCCTTCCCAACACCTCATCTCCCTTCCCAAGCTCCCCTCCCAACACCCCGGCCCCTTTCCTCCCCTCCCCACACCCATCGTCCCCTCCTAACAACTCCCATCTCCCTTCTCACATCCCTCTCCCTCTTCCCAACGGAACGCCATATGCCACATCTCTTCCCAACGCAACATGCGTCGTCGTCCGTCCCAACACCCATCTCTTCTTCTTTTCCCAACCAATCCCTTCCCAACAACCCCCATCTCTCCCTTTTCCAACACCCACTCCCTCTTGTCCCCCCTATATCCCTTTTCCCAACCCCCACCTCCCCATTCCCGACACCGCACCCCCTTCCCAGTAAGGCCTACCCCATTCCCCTTTCCCACGCCCCTTCTTCCAGGCTCCCAACAACCACCATCTCCCCTTCCACACCTCCCCTTCACCCCCTCTCTCTTTTCCCAACACCATGCATATATCCCTCTGCCCAACAACCCATGCCCATCGTCAACTTCCCACACCCCCCTCCGTCCCACATACAACCCCATTTCCCTCTTTCCCACAACACCATCCCTTTACACCCCATTTCCCTTTCCAACACCCCCATCTTCACTGTAAAAATTACATGCAATTCACAGTAAAATACGACTGTAAAAAACTTACAGTATTTTGACTGTAATTGGAAATACCGCAAAATACTGTAATGTTAATGTTCAATTTCAGGCCTATAATGAACTCCATTTAAAAGTGGAGCCTTTTTTCGACGATAATGAGCATCAACATTTTTATACACAATATAATTTTTAATTATACGATTAAGTACTAAACTTGACAGGAAAAAAAATACTGTCAATTTTCTAGGAAGTATACTGGCGCAAAATCCCGTAAAATTGCAGCTTTTCATTCAAATTTACTGTATATTTTCAGTTTGATGAATATATTTTACAACAAACTGGAAATTTACAGTAGGCTATAGGCCACCGTAAAAATTTGTTGATAGGCTCTACAAAGTTAGGGTGTTGGTCAGGGCTTTTGGGAAATTTGGAAAAATTGTCGGTGTTTAAACGATCAAAGTTACGTGCATTTTGAGAGAGATCGTATCCTTAAAAAAAATCCTCCAGCTCCCGTCATTGAATCAAACATCGGTAAACTCTAAATTTAAATTTTCACTTACACACCTAATCTCCCAACAAACTTAAAAATGTGAACAATTTTGACGCCCCCAAATTCCACAATAGCATCTGATAAAAGGGCCTCAAAAATGGCAAAAAAATGGGGGGCGTAGGGATTCGGGAGCCAAAATGAGGGGTTTCATGCTTTATACATGCTTATGTTGTCGAAAAGCTTCGAAAAATCATTATTAAAATTTCGGTTATAAAGGAAAATACATTTGCAAAATTCACCCCCCCTCCCCCCCAAAGTGGGGTGAATTTGGCCAAAAAGGTCAGCTCCCCCTCAAAATGTCTGGTTTACACTGGGGACATTATGTTGGATCTTCTAACAGGACAGTAGTCGCGGAGTTACCGATCCGGCGGCCTTCCTGCCTTCCTACTCACCCTGTCATACTGCATATGTCCAGGCGCGCCCGCCCCACCGCGCCTGTAATGGTTATACAAAAAGGACCTTTAACTTGCCATATCAGTACAATAACTTGGTCGATTTGAAATATTTTCCTGAAACAAATACCATAATTTAAAAGGACATTTTGGAAGATTACAAATTGAAATTATAATTAAAAAAAAAAAAAATTTCTATCAAAAATAATCGGTCAAGTGACCGTAATAATCTAAATCTCTTCTTAAGACAAAATATTATCGTCTAAAGCATTAACATTTAGAAACACAATTGATCAATCAGTCGCATTTGACAGTTGTAACAGCAACGCTAAACAGCTGGAGCAGTGGAGTAGTAAGGCTATTTTGAAGGTATACATTTTTAGACTCCCATTTGTGGTAGACTGGCCATGATTGGGTAAATACTTCGTTCAGAGGTTTAAATTACTTCCGATTACAGCCCTCAGTAGGTTTAGGGTTAACACTTAGAAAAGGTTTTTTCTGTGATTGGCATTCCACAGTTGTTGGATTTGGCACACACACGGACAATCCTGCACTGTGCCATGGTGCAACTGGCCTGAGTGGAAAACATACTAAGTAGAAGCCACCATTCCTGTTACAATATAGCGTTGTTTCAAGGGTTGTAGTGCGTTCTGATAGCTTATACGCAAGGGTGCCGGGATTGCGCAAGTGCCACCTTGACAACAATGGACCAAGTCAATGAACGCGACGATGCTGAGCCCGAGTGGCTCAATCGTGTGCGATCTGTGCAAAATTTGCAGAGCCCGGCCTCGTTCTGCTAAGCATTAAACTCCACCTATGTCTTTACATGCTGTGCATTAACGAGATGTGCAAGGTATGCAAAAAACACAGGCATACCTTTCCCTGTTGCTATCCTCAATTTGTCGATATCAAAATGATCCGATATTATCCGTTTTCATCTATCAACACACAACTAGATCTATATTAATGCGATGACATATGTGAAAATTAAAAATTTTGAGAAGAAAATTGTGACTACAATTCACTTCTGCATGAGAAAGGTTGTTTTCCGGAAAAAAATGATGTTTCTACTGCATTTTAGACTAATATTTGAGAATAATATTCAAAAGGTAATTGATTAACTAAGGAACATCAACTCGCTATCGAATGCTTTTGATATTTTTGTCGTCTGCAGTCTGCAAATTAAGTTGGCTCTTTGAAATGGGCCTGCTCAGGTGGTTACAGGGGAAAGTATTACCATGTGTTTTGAATAACTTCACATCCGTTAATGACAACGTTAAGACAGAATGTGGAGTTATGCTTTCAGAAATAAGACCTGGCACCCGGAAGTGGGGATGACGAATGCGATCTCACGCGTTAAGGAATGTGGTTTGCTTAAACTGAGTCTAATTTATGGACTGGGGTGTGCTGGAAGTATTCCTGTTTAATCAATTTATGATCTGATCTATAAGAATTTTCTGAAATCAGGGCCGGATATCATTGTTGATTGACATTATAAATTTATGTAAAAGGATATCATTTTCATTGAATAATTTTTGCTGCCAACGCAATGTAAAGAAAAACCTGGATTGTGATTTTGTGGAATGCATCATTCATTCACTCCAAAGCCAAAGGTAGTTTTTCACTCCAGGCGGTATTAATTGACCCCAATTAGGCGGCCAGAATCCATCCAATTTGTGAATCACGCCAACTGCCAGAATTAGGATAACTTAAGTTATTGACAGGCATTTCACTGACAGCGTTGAATCCAGTGAGGGTGCATCGGGTGTTGTTGTATTCACGTATGTCTTTTACTTTTCGACAGCCACCCTCACAAAGCCATCAGAGATCTAACCTTTTGACCGATGCAAAAAAACAAAACAAAAAAAACACCAACGGCGAGCTTTTTTTGCCAAGATTAAAATTTATTATGTCTGGAAATCAAACTGAGAGCATCGCACTGTGCCGATCACAGTGAGTATTTTGCGCTGGAGCTGCTCCCAAACAAAAGTACAATGACCTCTGCTGTATTAGCCAATTGCGCAAACGATACGTTTACTAGGATGCCTTGTTTACTCGGTCACAGTAAAGCTGGCATACGCAGTCTAGAGTTCGTACAGGCCTTGTCTTTGAGAGTGGGGAGTGCGATAGCACACCATCACACACCTGAAATGGTCTTGAGTGTGCAACTTTCAGCCACACCTAAATATTGGTAAAATAATAAACAATTGATACAAAAATGCACAAACTCAGCACACCTGCAATATCATTCGAAGTGCTTTTTTTAGCACAGTAGGCATTTAAAAGAAAGGCCTGCAACGCACATCATTTTAGCGACGAGTCTCAGATTTGATTCCAGAAATAAATTGATGGTAAAATCATTTGACTTGGTTTGGACTTGGAGATGAAAAAATCACAAATTCAACGTTCGCTCAGGAAAAATTACATTTTTAACGTATGCTACAATGAAATTGAGGAGTCGCCATCTTTTATATCATCAATCAATTATCAATGCATATGCATGCCATTCATTTATTTAGATTTAATTTTAGCCTCACTCCAGAAAACAATTGAGTGAAACCTAACATTGAATTGGACTGTGGCAACAAAAATGAGATTGCACAGAGTGATTTCATGGTGCCATCAACCTGCATTGCACTGCAGGCTAACAAAACCAACACATGTGGCAGTCGAGAACGATAAACCAAGCTCAAGATGGCATTGTTTTTAATTAAGTGCTTGGCAGTCCTGGGCTTTAAATCCAGGTTTTTTGTTTATAACTTTCCTCCAGTTTTTGTTTTTTGGCTCCCTTTTATGTTGTCCTTTTATTTGTTTTTAATTGTGTTCTTTTTCCTTTACTGTTTGTGGTACACCAAAAACCTCATTTTGAGTATTATTAGAGTGGGCTTAGAGGGTCATATTTGAGTCATAGTTTCAGATCACTTCGAACACAGGCTAGAATGATGACTTTAATGATGCTTTATCCATTTTTCGAAGAAAAAAAATTAAACAAGTGCGAACCAGTGGTGCCCCAACAAATTCCAAATGCCGTCCACATTGGGCCAAAATCATATTTTGACCATAATTAATAAGTTTTTGTTTAATCACCTTCATTTTTGTGCCATACCCATGTTATTGGCATGCAGGAATAGACTATTTGCAATCCCCGAAATGCATCTCATTCGGTGCCCATTTCCATCCGGGAACTTTTTACCATCCTCAGTCGGCTAAAAACATAACGGTTAGGAGCGTAATGAAAATACCAAGAAAATTACCCTATCTTCTGTGACGTTCACTATCGTTGTGTACTCGTTCCGTCAGGTGACAAGTAGGGCCACAGTTACGATCGAAAATATCACTTGTCGTGAATTTCACACCTAGTGTTGCCTCGTTGTTTTTGTTCCCTAATATTCTTCTACATTTTTGTAAGATTAATTCACTTGAAAAGGTTACTTTGTATTGTAATTTTTAAGGCACTCTCGGCGACGCGAACGAACAACAATTTTTTTTTTTGTAAACATGACCTCTGGAGCACGTTCCCGGATTGGAAATGGGCACCGAATGAGATGCATTGCGGGGATCGCGCAAATAGCCTATTCTATTCAATTTCTATCTCACCACGCTTTTTGTTTTTCTTCCTCGATATTGGCAATTTTAGCTTAAATTGGACTGCAGGGCGCTTTCCCAAAAATTACATATCATATCAAAAGTTTTAAATTTAACGCGTGGGCATCATCAGAATGTTGATTCATCATTTTTTGAAGATTAGAGCTGTGTAACACTACCATTTTCCCGTGGCATCAATTTAACTTTGACAAAACACTCCTGCAATTGGAATAAACAGGGGTCAACGAACTTTCCTACCTGTGGGTGTCAATGGATGGCATTTTATGACATTAAAAAGCCATATTGTTAAACAATCCGCCAACCCAGCAAGTCAAATTTTCACAAGTGTTTCATAATAAACTCTCTTCAACTTTTTTGAATGTTAAATCACCATTATCAATCGGATGCGTCATTTATAGGAAAGCGCCCTCAGAGCTCAATTTTAGGGCCAAAGCTGCATTTTCAAGAAAACGAAAGCTGTGGTGAGATGAAAGTTGCATGCATGATTCCCTAATACCCGCAAAACTGGTAATGCACCAAAATCAAATTGTTGACATTGTCGGCCATTTTGGATTTTTCGATGGGGCACCCTGGTTTTCGCAGCCTTTTCCTCGAATTTTGATCAGGGTGAATTAAAGTCATCAAATAAGGCTGTGTTCGAAGTGCTCTGAAACATTTACCTTCTATCGCCACCCTAGTATTTGTGCCAAGTCCAACCAACACCACCACCACCAACCGCCCCCAACCAACCAACCACCACCAACCAACCACCAACCAACCAACCAAACCACCAGCCAACCAACGCAACCAAAACCAACCAACAACCAACCACCACAACCAACCACCAACAACGACCCCAACCAACCACCACCTAACCAACCACCAACCAACCAACCACCCACAACCAACCACCAACCAACCAACACCAACCACCTGTAATTACAGAACAATTTAGCCAGTCACTTATATGGTCTCTTTCAGTGTGATTATTTTTTTCTTCAAAGTGATTAACAACATTTTCAGTGTGATTACAACAGGCTCATGTTTCAGCGATGTTCAGTCCAATTTTCAGTGCGACTAGGAATCCTGAAGCATCGCAGTATATTATAAAATTTGCAAAAGTTAATAATGGATGTCATGGCAAGTGGATAACAAGAGGATCCATTCAGTTTGTTTCAGTGTTGGATTCTTTTGTATTTGGTTTCAGTGTTTTTCAAGCATTTTATTTTTTTTATTTTTTGCTTTTTTTAAGTTTTTTATTTTTTTCGTGTATTTTTCATCAGTGTTTCGTTTCAATAGTGGCTGAGTCCTTTTGGGTAGTCTGCATATTTTAAGTGGCCTCCTAAGGTAGAGTCGAGGGTCCTAACGTTTTTTAACAGTACATGGACATGACTGTAAGGACTATGGAAGTCCCCAAACATTGCGTGTATTTAATCTTACATTTTTCGCGAATCAACTACATTACCTACCACTTGA
>JAMKCH010041833.1:0-28315 GCA_023653785.1 Ophioderma brevispina
TCTTTTCCACTGGGATGTCCATTTAATATATCTGTTTTTTTTGATTTTGTTCTCTTTCATTGTTTGTGTGAATAAAGAAGACAGTAGCTAAGAAAAAATAATATTATGAAATCACAAAAAATCCATCCATTCATTCCATTCATTCCATTCATTAATTTCATTTATTAATTCATTCCATCTATTCATTCACCACGCACAATGTCATGAAATATCATTTTCAAATATTTTTAATTTTTTGTAAAAAAAATGTCTTTCAAAACTGTGAGGTTTAAAAAGCTTAAATCTCAAATAACTAATAACTGCTTTATGAACTTCGTTCGTAATAACTTGCTTTGGTATATCGAATACTCCTGATATTTTTATGCCATCTGCGTATGATATCAGGGCAATTTGAAAAGTATCGAATGTATTGGTATAATGGTTTTGACCGTATTAAAGAAAATAAAATATAACAATTTCCTTTTTTTTTTCAAAAATGCAAAAAAAAACACTTTTTTTTAACCTAATTTTCTACCCTTAACCTCCTTAAACTATACCCAAATTTTGTAGAAAATTTTATTGGCTTTTTAAATGACGTAAACGGCACTATTTTTTAAGGTGTAATCGAAGTTATGCATAAAAATGTTTTCACGGTAAAAAAGGTGACCCATTTTTGGCCGCCATCTTGGATTTTTATTTTTCGCAAGAGAGGCTTATTTAAAATCCAAAATCACTTTTCATACCCCCCAACCTATACACTATATGTATGTGTCAAAAAGTTTAGAGCAGAAGGTGTAAAGGTCAACTTTTTTTAAGCGAGATATGGATTGATGGCTCTTGGACTAGAAAGCTCTTCCCAATCCCTTTGGAACCGATGATCATCGCCGCGCCTCGACAATAGGTCGTAACTATGTAGAGTAAATCAACCCGAGATCAATATTGATGCTGAGGCAATGTGCGTCAAATTGTATCGATGTACATAGTTAAGTAGATAGCGACATATATTGTCAGAATGGTAACATTGCCTTATAAAAGCAGGAACTGGCATAAATGTTTTACAATTAAATACGGATTAGGGAGTATGGGTGAGACAGGGAAACCACGGCACCGCAATCAGCGGCAGGTAAACAAGGTCATTGGGGTCATTGAGATCACATTTGAGGTTTATTTATTATTAAAAGTTAGGAGATAGCAATGTTCTTAAGATGAGTTACATTGAATTCTAGTTTTTTACTCGTACTTTTCCAGCTTTAAAAACTTGAAATGTTTTTGTAACGCCGCATTTCTAAAAGATATTTTGAGACGAAATCTAACTTGATTGGGAAGAAAAATGCCAGATCTAAACAATGACACCAACTTGACAGTGCCCGAATTTGCCCGTTTTTTTTTTTTCAATTTTCTTCCCGCTCCCGACGTTGGCCACATTTTAGTGAATATGAGAGCCTTGGCGATTGTTAAAATGGATGTGTTGCCCCATGGCCATATTATACCACATCATGGTAATATACATCGATGCAGTGTTGATATACACATGCATTCAGGCATTAACATTGATCTCGTATTACGTTTATTTGCAATGTAATCAAAATCTATTTTATAGTATTATGTTTTTTAGGCAAATAGACATATGAATAAATTCTGTTATCAATGGAGCATATTCAACGAGTAGGCCTAGGGCTAGGCTGGTCCTTTATCAATTTATTTTTGCAATTTTGGTTTTCAAAACTTTGGATGGGGCAATGGGGGCTGAGGGCAACCTTTTCACAGAGCGGGATACTGTCGGGATGAAGAAGGGTATTCGCATATTAACTTACTTGGCAATATTAATATTTTTTTTTGGGGGAGGGGGGGAGAGCAAAGCACCCAATAAAAGTAAACCTCAATCATTTAAGACGGTTCTCTGAACAGCGTAGCACCAGAAAGGGGGGGTTTGGGGGTACGGAGCATAATTGGCACGTTTTTATAGAACGCCCCCAATTTTCCAATTGTTCATTAGAATTGGGACCCAGATGGACTTAACGGCAGAGCGAAATGCTACGTTTATTCCGGCCAAGCATGTGAAATAGTGCCACCTTGAGCAAATTAGCCTCTAAATTGACTTGCCTGAACCAATAAAACAATAATGGATGAGCGTAGACACGTACATGGCGGTGTTTCCCGGCTATTTCACATGAGAAGGCTTGTTCTACAGCAGCGCCGTGGAATTATTTCGGAGGATCTCCGATAATAGTATTCTATTTACAAAATTTCTTCGTTTGTGACACATAGAATGTTGAGCACTACCATTCACAGTATACGTTACTAGCATGTGTTACCATGCAAACTATGTAAAAATCTCGAAAAAGTCTTAAAAGAAATGGGGGCGCTCTTCAAAAAAATGTGTTATTATTGCTTAACACTTAACTGCATCAGGAGAGGTGTTCCTAGGTACCCAATTTTAGTTTTTCAAGCGGGTGATTGTTTTAAACGCTGCAATATATTTGAGATTTATATTTTTTTTGTATTGTCTAACTTTTAGTTGCGCTTTTTTTTTTTTTTTTTAACATAAAAATCAAATCCATCGCGGCGTTTTTGCGTTAATAGCATGGGTCCCTAGGAGGTCCCCCCTTTATGCACGAAACGGAAGTAGGCCCCCATGGACCAAAAATGAAAAATCTTATTAGAGTTACTGTGAGTCTGAATTTCATAATGCCATTACAATGAGTGGACATAATAACAAGTAAATAATTAATTAAAAAATCTGAAAGTATAGTTTAGGCCATTGAGCCATAATATTTTATATACATCATGTACGGTTTTTTGACTGTAGGAACCTATGGTAAATTGGCATGCGACATGTTATGTTTGGGCTTTATATGGTAAAATATTTTTACTTCATTCTTCACCAAATTAAAGCAACAGCACAAGAGTTATAGGCGAAGCAATGCCGTAGAAATGCAGAAGAAAGAAACAAAATAGTGTCTTTTTTCGCACATTTTGACGCGACAAAGTTAAATTCAATGTTTTGCCCCTTAATGGTATTTACTGAACCAACTTCTTCAGTTTTGATTTTTTTTTTTTTTTTTTGTTGTTTTTTATTGTTGATGTCTTTGCCAAGCCTTTTTTAAAAATATGGTGGATTTATCGCTTAAACAATCCTTTAGGGAAGTGGTTATATTAGGGGGTCCCCGTTGTGCACTAACGGAAGTGCAACCCCTTATGCAGTTAATAGTCTGACTCAGAGATTCAACGTATTATTATTTGTGTAATAATGAAAAATAGTCCAACTAGAACTAAAAGATTAGTAACCTAAAATGCACAAATTCTGAACTTTGAGATTGAATCGGATTTTTCCTTTTGATGCAGTAAACATTTGATGTAGTATTACGTCCCGAGGCTTTAACAACCGTGTATAACAAAATTTCCGGACCCGGAATTTTATAACACAGTTGTGGATTTTCTTATGAAGGAATTCGGATTTAAGCTTAGCAATTCGACACGTGATTAAGTATATGGACAAGCATTATGTTCATGCAAAAAACACGATTTTTTTGGAAATTGAGGGCGCCCTCCTCAGGAAATCTCTGAGTCGGCCTTTAGTTTAATAGAGCTTTCTCCTTCTCTCCTACAGATATGGCACAGGGTAGTCAAGTGAGACGCTTCTGCTAATAAAATCCAAGATTCCTTAAAATGATTCCGATGTGGTGTGTTCTACCGGCCTATTTTGACTGCTACCTCATTCATAACCCAAAACTATGTATTCATGCCCATAGAACAGCACTATAATTTCCCCTTTAAAATGTTAAAAAACTATAAAAAAGACTATAAATGCAAAATTTTAAAAAGTATAAAATATAAAAAAATCCGATTGTCTATTTGTGGCTTTGTGATTAAAAGGTGATATGGACTTGTAGCATTTCAAACAAATTCCCCGAAATGTATCCCCAGTGGCTATGTCCTGATCTCTTCAATGATCTGTTCATGATTATGTTAATGTATTAAGCTGAAAAGAGATAAGAGGGCATCTCCAGCAAATATGTCCCTCCCATTTTTAAACAATTTTACCAATCATATTAAATCAACCTGGGGGAATAAAGCGTAAAAGCATATCATGTAAAATATGCTTGTAATTTTCTGACAGATATCCGAGTATGCTGTTTATGGGCCGATCAGGACAGCGGGGAGGTTTGTTGTCTTTTCTTTGTTCAATAATCCTACGAAATGTACTCGGTTGATATTCTACAACAAAGCCGCAAATTATACAAAAATTTGTATCCTAATAAAATTCGTGTCCCTTTAAATGAAGAAGACCCTCTTTGATTAAGTCGCAGGTATGTTCACAAATAGATACATGAAAATGTTATGTGTTAGGTTTTGAATTTTTCTGCATGTTTAATGATTTGACATTTGTGAACTCTAGGTGACATTGAACTTGACCTGTCAGGGGGTTCATATCCTATTGCTTTCCAAATTTAATTCTACTTCTCTGCCCAAAATTTGATGCCTTTTATAACAAAAGCACCAAATTTTTAACATTATCTGCTTAACGAACATTACAATGCTGTGGTAAATATGACCAACTTTGGGACAAAAATGGAGAAAAACGGGAAACTTCGGGCCGCCAAGTTTGGTGTCATGGTTTAAGATAGGATTTTTTCTTCACAATTCAGTTAGATTTCGTCTCCAAATATCATACTTTAAGGAAATTACGGCGTTACAAAACATCCAAGTTTTCAAACACTAGAATCAATGTAACTCATCTGTAGGAAAATGCTATCTCTGATTTTTTTTGGACTGAAATATCAGAACTGAAATACCAGAAATTCATGTAACCAGGCATTCAACAAAAACAAGTACAGCAAAACCCGAAAACTTCGATTACCAATCGTAATTGAGCACAACAGTCAGTATGTCGGTCATCTTACAGCGGTACACCGCCAAGAAAAGGCGCAAGCTATCCGCTATGATAACACCATAGAATTCAAGAAATGCTCGAATAACACGAAGACTTTCTTATGGGCATTGGTATTTTCTCCGTGGGTAAGAAGAAAGATGTTAGGTAAATCATTAAGGACATGTATTCCCTGGATCTTTTGCGATGACAACATGCGTTCACACGAAGAGCGTGCCAACAAAAACAACCTTATCAGTTTAGATGGCACTAATCTTTTTTTTCTCTCTTGCGGGTTTTCGACATTGTCCGCATAAAGGAACCGTTATAGAAGTAAAATTGGTTCCGGTACTCATCGTCCGGGAAACAATGGTGACAAATAGGGTAATCGATCAGTTGACTCTTTACGCAAACATTTCGTTTTACGCTTTATTCCGTTATCGTTATGGAGCCCCGGACGTAGATCACCGCAGGACTATATCTGCTTTCACACCGGTGCTTGGAGCTAAGCGTTTCCCGGGATATGCGCCGAAACTGTGTTTTTTGACCTTAGCAGTGTCAGTTGCGGGCGCGGTCAAGCATGGTATTGCCTGACATGTACAATGTACCCTACAACAAATTTACTGCATTCGGTGCTGTGTATACTGCAAAGCGGTTCATTTAAACTTAGGTCAGTCAGTTGTGGCCTGATCGAGCGCTATAAATAGACGAAAGCTCGGGTATTTGACTAAATAGGAATGTTCAACACAGGGCGACAGTGCCATCGGTGACTAGCGTCGGTGACTAGAGTCGATTTACGCATGCGTGAAAACCTTGTAAAGCTTCTACGGAGCAGGGCTTGTTGTGCTGAAGACCGGTGGCATTTTGCATGCATCGATTACTCTGATTACCTAATGATATGTAAATGATTCGATTGACTAACCACAAACATTGTATTTACTAGATTTAGATCATGGGGCAAAAGAGAGAAGGGCCATACAACGACGCAAAAGCCACAAATTACCTAAACCAAAATTACCATTCATCTCGACAACAGCCAGGCACTCGATGTGTTGTTGTAAATTTACGTTGTGACTGGTCTGTGCCCTTTATGTCTTTGCCGGAGATCGATGCCAGGGATAGGCGGTGTTATTAAACTATCACATAAAAATGTGTACTGGCACCGGATGTTGTGACCCGTGCTGTAGGTGTCTTTGAAAACACTGTGTTACACTCAGTTTACATGGTTTTCATTGAAAGTTGAGGACAACAGCCTAGAGGAGAAGTTGTTGAAAAACCCATCCCCAAAGTCCGTTGTTCCTTGTAGAGACTAAGGGATGTAGGAAATAACTTGCATTTTGGGTGAGTTTGTGACCCGTTATTGTTAAATATCTGTGAAATGATTGAAAATGTTCTGACAACTTCCGACTCTATGAAAGTGCAGGTACCTTGTAACAAAATGTAATGGCGGAATCTGGGCCCAAGCTGCCCCTTATATTAATTTTACTCAAAACCCAACAAATTGAAGTAGTTTTAACTTCAGGTTAATAATTAAGAAGCCGCTAAAGGAATGTATTGCCCATAAATCTATCGGCCCATATATAAACACCCAGATAGTTTCATAGTCATTGGAGTATTCCTTGCGAAAAAAAAAAAAAACATTGGTACGTCTTATTTAGGGATTATTTCAGTATATATGTGCGGTAGATTATTATGCCAATAAATTACTGTAAAAAAATAAAAAAATCAGTGTACTTGTAAACAAAATGTTAGAGTCGACTTGGTTCAAATTAAGTGGCCGCCATGCAATGTTAGCTCAAAACACACCAAAAATTGTAGTAGGCTTTTGGTTGGTAAATTTGTTGGTGTCTGGGCTGTTAGGTAGCCGACGCATGGTTGGTATCACGGTGATGGCTTTTAAAATCGTGGAATTGGCCCGAACTCGTTATCCAGGAGCATATTTTCAAGTTTTAAACTGTCCTCATAGGACCCTATTCATAACAGTGTGCGCTCTTTATTTTGAGAAAAACAACAGAAATCTGCCGGTTCGGATGGCGTGGCGTGCAAAAAATGCTTTCTCCTTGTAAAATCATGACAGTAGATGTTGCACTCACATGACGATATGGAACATGATACCTTCTCTGACAAATAGGCGCGCTGATTACGCCAGTTGTGCATATTCGTCGCCTATGGTGATGCTATGGGATGTACCACATATTTTTATAAGTGGTCAGCAAGTGGTCATTCGGCCATTTTTGCCAATTGTATTAAAATTTATGATTTTTTTCTCCAGCAAATAAAAATGGCCTTATCATGACCTTGTAACCCTGCATTGCTGTGCCCAATGGTCGTGCTTCCAATGGTCATGCTATGGGGTCAACAAATTTTTGATCTGTGGTCATCTAGTGGTCATTTTGGCCATTGTGGCCAATACACATGAAATCTCCGTCCGGATAAATAAGGGTACTCGTGCACATCATTGTCGATTGTAAGTGCACATAAGGGGTGTACACGGAATTTTGAACAGTGGTCAGCAAGTGGGCATTTTGGCCAAAATCTTATGAAAATCTTGGATTTTGTTCTCCTGCAAATAGGTGGCCCTTATCATGCCCCTTATGTATATGCCGACCTTTTGGTCAGTGTATTTATGGTGAATTTAGCAATTCCTACCTATGGTTAGCGCATATAGGGTGTGCACAAAAATATGATCAGTGATCAGCACGGGTCATTTCAGCCAAAAGTGTCCCTAACATGACATTAAAAAGAGATTTCGCCTGTCAGCAAGTGAGCATTTTTATCCACACGGCTAGGTCGTGCTCTTCGAGACAATTTGCCTCTAATTCTTCTTCGTCCTTTCTTCTGGCAACACTTCCAATAGCGTCGAGCTCAGTCATGGTTTGACGTTTTGACTAGATTTATAACCAATTGACGTTTAGTCATCCCCCATGCTGGTCGTATGACTATGACCCCTGTCTGACCTTCCACCTGGTACAAGCGTCAAAGATGTAATTATTGTTCAAAAAAATATCTTCTTCAGTTATTACGCCGATATAAACCAAACTTGATTTCAGAGGAACAACTTACCCTTGCTTCATATAGGATGTTCAGGGATAAGGAGTCAAAGGTCATGAAAGGGGGGTCATTCAGGTTTGAAAGCCAAAAGTGTGAAAAATATTAACAAAAATTACGTAACAGAGTGACGTCATGCAGAAGCAAATGTATTGTCCACAGCTCCGGATACATAAAGGTCATTAAGAGGTAACTACCGGTCAAAAACAAGTATTTCAAAATTTTAATTTTTTTAAAAGCTCAAAAACCCAAACATAGTTAAGTGACTTTACTTACAGTAGCATTCATGTTACCTGGTGTATGCAAGGTATTTTAATTTTTAGGTCATTCCCGGTTTTAAGGTAAAGCATTTTAATATTTTTTTTTATCTCCAGAACTAAGCAAAGTAGAATTTGTTATTTGCATGGGAACAATAACCATTTATATTGTGTACATGAGGTTTTTATACCGGGATCAAAGGCATTAAGGGGGTCAAAGGTCAATTTTTGCTAAAAAATAAGACCAAATTGCGTGTTATCTCAGCCTATAGAGGACGATAAAGCCCGTTATTACGACAGTGATGTAACATTAATAGTAGAGGAGGTCTGTAATAGTCTCGGGACCAAAGGCAAAGTTAAAGGTCAATGTCAAATTTCTAAATTAACTCCGATTGAACTGAATTTGTCAGCAATGTTGTCTCGTGAGTATCGTAATACAGAACAATTACGTTGACCCCATTCGTGAACCAGGGGTCACATTATAGAAGAGTTAAGTTCAAATCCCTGACATGCTGGATTGAGTTGAAACTCAATGATAACGGTCCTCTCACGCTGCTTACACGTAAAATACATAATGACATGTGCCTATTGGTCAAGGTACCAGGGGTCAACGATCACTTTAAGGCAACATTAAGGGTCACCATTCCTTTTTTTTAAATTAGGCCGTTCTTGTTGTCATGTCTAAGGCATTGACTAGTTGAGGTTGTTGTCGTGACAAAAAGGGTTACCATTTAGTCCAGGAGGAATTGTGGCCACAGGGTGGAATGGAGTACAGACTTTTTCTATTGATCGCTTTTTGTCAAAGGATGACCTAAACTAATACATTTCTGGAGGGTGTGCAAAAATTTCGTGCAGTGCATTTTTTAGAAATTCAATATGGCCGCTATCACTCTCAAATTCATTCAAATGGCCATAAATTTTGCAATGATCCAGATTTTAAAGCACGCGGAATATTTGGCCGGGTTATTGACGGATTGATCACAAACAATTCCCATCAAATCCAATATGGCCACCCTCAAAACATAATATGACACCTGAAATCATTCAATTGACCATAACTCATCAAGGATTTGTAATAGAGCATAATTTTGCGCTCATCCCAGTAGGGAAACTCATGCATCATGAATTTCAAGTGTGTTAACAAGCTTTCCGATCAAGATGGCAGTCATATGACTGCCTTTTTTAAGCTCTTTAAAAACCTACAAATTGTCTTTATATTCCATAATATATTGGCCGTCACTTTGAATTTTAGCATGTTGTCAAAACAAATATACCAGATACGAGTTATACTGCTCAAGAAATACATATATTAACCTTTATTTAAACTTTTAATAACACATTTGGGTGTTTTAACTAAATACAATACAGATGTTTGTAATTTATAGGTTTTAAAGAAGGTAAAAAGCAGCCACTTTGGCCCACCATCTTAACACTTAACGTGCCCAAGGGGGGGGGGGGGGGTTACCATAGTACCCCAAACATTTGATTTTTTTGCGATTCTCGGTTACGCAATCAAATTTTTTCAAGGAGTTGTTTGCTATTTGTCTGATTTCTGAATACGCTTCTACGATACAAAAAAAATTTAATCCGCCCACGGCTTCATTAGAATAATTAGGTTGGGTCTCTAAGAACCCCCCCCCTTGGGCACTAACGGAAGTGAAACAAAAACAGATAATTTATAATTAACAAATTAAAGTAAGACATCTTGGGATTTAACTGCTAAATATATTTACCTAGGAGGCAATTAATTAATAATAAGGATGGAACTGTGCGAACACTCTTTTTCGGAAGTGAACAATGTCAATTGGCCATAGGTCATAGGTCAAAGTTCGGATTTTCATTTTTATTGTGGGAATGTGGTTTTCTTACGGGACCCCCCATTTTATTGTGTAGTGCCATGGTCAAACTCCCATGGGGAAAGTGGTTATCTAGCTTGGGTCCCTAGGAAACTCCCCTTGGGTACTAACATAAGTTTTGTTAGCTTGGCACTTACGTGTTAAGCCTTTTATGGTAGGTCGTTTGATCAAAAAATGTTTTGGTATTAGGGATGGAGCGCCCATAGTGGCATTTAGGCTCTATTCGTGTTTTTCTTGATGCACCCCCCCCCCTCGATTCCACCCAACCCGGAGCCTTTTTATGTGTGTTTTTAAGCCCCCTCCTCGGATTGGAAGGGGTGAAAAATTCGGGTGTTTTTAAGGTTACTGGTATTTTTCTGGGTTTGGTTGGCATTTTGGGGTTCGGAAAGATGGGGACCTCTCCCTGGTTAGGAGCAGTGAGGCTCCAGACTCTTCAACATCAAGTTGCAGGCATATCCAGCGGACCCTTTGACCCCCCCCCCCCTTCCTCGAGGAAGTAACTAGAGCACACTAAGAAAGGGCCGTGGACGACTTCTCCACGGTGATTTTGGAGACACACAAGAACGAACAAAACGGAGAGAGTATAGGCCTGTAAAAGGTTCAAGGCGTCTAATGGGGTAATGCTCAGATGTGTTGAGTTTATTTCCACTGATTTATATTGTCCATACTGAGCAGGAAAATGCATTTGTATTGATTTGTTGAACCACTGTGTTTCTAACATTCGCGGGCATGTCGCGGGCCCCAAGACAATTTAGACCGTTGATACATTTGACAGATAATTGTGCAACCAAATGCCACATGACTGTAAACGACTGCATTTTCTTTCCTAGAGACAATAGAAAAAATCGTCCACATTTTCAACAAAAATCTGGCATCGGGTAAAATTTTCCCTAGAATAATAATAATAATACTATACGACATTTATATAGCGCATTTCAAAAGGACTGCCAAAGCGCTTTGCCTATTATTATTACGTTGTCATCAGGAAAATAGTCACAATCCATTTCGCTTCACCTAGGCGGCAGCTGGCCAGGGCACATGCCTCTCAGCACTTAGATTGTAATATCCCCCATCACAGCTACCCGAATAGCTTGGGTCGACGAAGCACGTGAGGTAAAGTGCCTTGCCCAAGTGCACCACAAACACATTGGCCACAGCGGGGCTCGAACCACAACTTGGGAGACATGTTTAAGCCAGGGAAAACTGCATTTGTGGGGTCAAACTTTCTCAACGGTTTTATGTTCTAAACTCATACTCTTTCAAATAAGCTTGGGGGCCACCATAAATTTTCCTAGAATCCAAGATGGCGGCCAAATTACAAAATTGGTCCACCAAAATTACATTAATTACATAATAGGTATGTTGCAAATTGTCATTTTGCAGATTTTACGGGGTTCTGATATCCTTGACCTATGTACTTAAAATCAAAGCTTGAAGCATATCATGATTGATCACAAATCCCAAGATGGGCCAAAATCCCAAATTAAGTGGATAAAAATTACTTAATTTGAACTATTCGGCCTTTTAAGTTCCCCTTTTATAATTTTTCTGGCGGGAGTGTTATTCTGAACTTATACTCTATTTGATGAGCTTAGCGGCTACCTAATATTTAGTTCAAATCAAAAGAGGCCCACCAAAATGGGTACCAAAATTATTTTAATTAGTTGTATAGTGCATGGGAGCTTCCGATTACAAAGTTAGTCAATAGATTGTCAATATAAAGATGGAATCCTTTAAATTCCCTGAAACGCCATCCGTTATAGGCTCTTGACATTCCCAGAGGGCGGCCCCAAAATTCCAATTGGCCGTCAAAATCCATTAATTACATAATAAGTAACTTGCAAACCGTTATTTGCAGATTTTTAAGGGGTCTGCATCCTTGACTAAAGTAGTACTTAAAAGCCAGATGAAGCACTACTCATGATTCATTCAAAAGTCAAGATGGCGGCCAAAATCCAAATAGCTAATAAAATTACGTGAACTATACTGAATATTAAAGGTTCCATTACAAAACCTTTTTTTGCAGGATTTTTTTTATAAATTAATAAAATTAAAGCAAAGGTTTTTTTTCCTCCTGAATTTTACAGGCTACCTAAATCAATTCTCAAATCCAAAATGGCCGCCCAAAAATTGGCCACACATTATCTTAATTAGGGGCGTGGGGTAATGGAGCATTCCGATAAGTAAATTCAGTAGATCTCTCATCCTAACGATATATCCTCGCATTCACCAACAACTATCGATTATAGGTCGTGAATTCCAAATATGGCGGCTTAATTGAAAATGGATGGCCAAAATCCCTAATTCATCATCAAATTTAATTCTACCAGGTTCTTTTTTTCCTGCAAAAAATATTTTTTTGGATAACATGGGGTTTATTTGGACAGAGGCTAGTTTGTATTTAACCTAATTATTGCTAAATGCCACTAAAGGCTACATATAAATCATGTCAAGGTTTTTTATGTTGTTTAGAAGCTCCAATACACTATACAAGTTAATAAGATAATTGTGGTGGCCATTTTTGATTTGAGACTAAATTTTAGGTAGCCTGTAAGCTCAGCACATAGAGTATACATCCGAGCTTAAAAAATCCAGAAAACAAAGGTTTGCAACATGGAAAAATAATAGGGCAGTATAGTTCAAGTAATTTTATTCGCTAATTGGGATTTTGGCCCAGCAATCTTGAATTTGAGATTAAATCATGAGCAGTGCTTCAGTAGCTTTAATACGTCAGGTCAAGGATAGCAGAAGCGTGAAAAAATCTGCAAAAAACAGTTGTATGTTACTATAAGTATTAGTATTTTGACGGCCAATGGAATTTGGCCGCCATTCTTGGATTCAAGAGCTATAAAGGATGTCCAGGAATTTGACGGAATATCTTAAGATGATAGGATCAACGAAATTAAACTTGAAATTGAAACTCCATACAACTATCGCAATAAGTAAAATAAGTTGGTTTCCCATTTGGTGGGCCATCTGGATTTGCACTAATATAGGTAGCGGTAAGCTCGCCAAATAGAGTTGAGTTCAGAGTAACACATCCAACCAGAAAAAGTATACACAGGGGAAGCTTAATAGGCCGACTAGCTCGAATTACAGGAAAATTATCCAACTAGTTTGGATTTGGCCGCCATTCTTGGATTTAGGATAAAATCACGAGTAGTGCTTCAGCTGGATTTTAAGCACATAGGTCACGGATATCAGAAAATACTGTAAAAATCTGAAAATGACCAATTTTCAACATACTTTTTATGCTAATTTATGAATTTTGGCGGCCAAATTTGTAATTTGGCAGCCATCTTGCCGGTTCATAGGAAAAATTTAGGGTGTACCACCAAGCTTATTGAAAGGTTGAGTTAGGAACATATAAAAACCGTTGAGAAAAGTTTGACCCCAACAAAACGGCCGTTTTTCCTGGATAGCTGTCTATCGGGGACCTTGGCTAAAAGGACTACTGATTTAATTCGTATTAAAGGTTGACAGAACCTTAGTAGTATACTATTCTTAAAACACAATTTACTCGATTTCAAATTTACCCATGCTACTAGCATGGTCTGAAAATAGGATGCCCATTTAATTTTCAGACCAGTCCTGTTGATTCTTAAACTCTACAAAACAGTAATAGATCAAAGTTAATACAAAATCATACGGGGACGTTTCCGTATATTACGAGCCCTCCTCTACGGTTTCAAGCTATATTGGCAATTCTCAAAAAAGTGAAACCTTTTGATAAAAGATGACAGTCTAATGTTATTGCAACTTTCTTTTACATTATCATATTAACCCTCCTTCCAAGTTGCCTGAATGATATTTCAAACAATATGGTCAATTCAAACACCCGCATTTGCATAAATGAACGTTCTTTACTATTTCGGGATAAAAAGTGAGATATTAACATTTTGCTTCTTTAGCGTTCATTTTGTTGAAAATATGCCTAAAGTATTGCATGGATTTCAATCTCAATGTTGTTGACAAAATTACCAATTTATTTATTAGATCATTTTGAACAAAAGGCCCCCATTATTACATATTGGTCAAAAGGAATGATGAAGTTGGTATAATTCAGTAAAAGATAGAGTCATTCAGATGAGTTAAATCATGTTTTTAAAATTTTTTAATGGTGCAGCTCCAGACGATTAAACACACACTTTGCTCGGTCATCTCAGTTCACAATTACAGTACCAGGGGTGTCCTTTAATTTGTTGTTCATAAAGTTCAAACAGTCAGAGGTAACCACACATTTTTCGTTTACTGTATTACGACATTGGAACCTTTTTGCCTAATTCCAGCAAAGACAAATAAGTTGTAAGCAGTTCAAAATCTCAGTCAAAAAACAGCTTGTTGCAGCAAGTGGGCTAGATGAGCAAAATCCACACCATCATGATAAATATTAGGATTGGAATTGATTTGGATTTTGTATTAGTGTTTTGGCTTAATTTAAGTTAGTTCAGGTTTTTTAGCTTGGTTGTTAATACTGCCTCTGTTCTGCTGCCCCAGATTGCGTTTTGATTAGGACACCAATGGAATTAAGCTTTTTATAAAAGCTTTTGGCATCCTTGGTATCTTACGGGTTTTTATATTGCTCTTAAACACCTTTTTGCAGTTTCTTTCCCAGGTTATGTGGTTAGGCAGTGTTTTAGCTGTCATTATAGTGCAATAATTATGTATATAATTTTTGCTATTTTCTCAACTTTTGATGATAGTCTTGATACTGAATCAAAAATGAAATGAAAGATAGGAAATGGACAATTAATTAAACATCGAATTTATTGACTTGGTATGCCACAAACGTGACCACAAACACAAAGAGTTTTTATTACTAGAAAACCACTGTTCAGTAATGTCATATTTCCATGTCAACAGCCAGTTATATGTACCTCGTATCCAAAAGAAATGGTTAGAATCTTTCCTCTTTCAAAAGGTTATTGATGTGTAATATTACGGTCAAACAATCACCATTTAGTATTTGAAGGATAAATTTGGTCAGATGAAGTTGAAGGGAGCAGTTTTGTTAACTTTAAATCAGTTAAAAGATGATATGTGATTAGTTTTTAAAATCAAGGAAAACAACATATTAATGTTAATAAAGACTGTTTAAACTTGATGTCCATGTGCTCTTGATTTGGGGTAAATTGCAAATTAGCAGACTTGCCATATTTCAACACCTGGAAGATGCATACTAGGGAGCACTTGATCTTGGCAAGGTTATTACTGAAGGCATGTTACTTAAGTGTTTGACATAGTTGAGAATATGGAAATACACAATTATTTATTAAAACTTATTTTTGGTTGCACATAACATGGTCATCAATTTTGTGTTATAAGTCAATGTCACAAAACGTAACCGTAACTTAGTTGATATAAATTGTAATTACAAAGCAAAGTTTGCAATGTTCCTTTTAATACCAACATGATGAATGACAGAATACCAATTATGGTCGTTCTGAAATATAAATATAAGAATGTGAGTACTTTTAAAATATTCACAGAATTTTACAGTTGAAGTTTGAATCTAAAAAACAACAAACGTGAACAAACTTTATTTGCCCTTCATGACAAAATAATCAATCTGGCGACAAGTGGAAACATTATTTTGGTCTAGGTTTGACCTAAAGGTTATTTCATTATACAACAAGTAATAACAGATTGGGTAATTGAAAATTCAAAAACAAAAAAATTCCCCTTTTAGGTCAAAAAACAGGACGAAGGAATGACCTATCAGAGAAAATAAAGAGCAATTAAAATACAACGTTGAAAAGTTTCTCTTGTGACTCCAAGTTGAAATAAACAATTAAAAGTAACTCACGTTAACGCTCTTACCTGTTGCAGGCACCGGAAACTTCGTTCGGTAGTAGTAATCGAGGGATACACAGTAAATAAAAATTGAGCCTGTGGCCGCTTAAACTGTAGGAATATTAGTTGGGACACCGGCCCCCAATACAGCAAGAAATACTGGACATACCATGTACGTATGTCTGTGGAAATCTAGAGACTGATCCATCGAAACATGAGATAAGCAAACACAAAACCACTCACTTCGCTCACTTCCTCAATCCTCACGCAATCATCACTCACGCACTCACGAACTGGCACGGCACTCACTCAGCACACTCATCACTCACTCCACTCAAAAACTCGAGGCCATTATAATTAGGATAGCAGTCATATTGTAATTTTGGCCGGGGAATTAGGTTTATGCTAATTATATAAACATGCTCAATGCTTGCCACGCCAGGGTCAGTCCTGAGTCGGGGCAAGAATTAAAACGAAAATCAAAAGCGAAGAATGAGGAGGAAACGAAAATGAGAAAGAAGAGAAGAAGGATGATGCCCACGGCAGAAGAGAGTAAAGAAGAAAAAAAGAAAAAAATGTTTATCACATATGGTACCGGAAGTACAGTTAGTAGCAGATCTATGTATTTTGCAGAACACCTAGAGGCCTTGGGGAAATGTCCGACAAGGTCACTGCCGGAGCATCCTGCAGAAACAGGTGCAGAAAGGGTTCAATTTTTTTAGTAGATTTTGAAAACACCTGCAGAAGGTACCTTAGGTGTTCTGTATGCGTTATGTTTGTGCAGAAACAACATTACAGAACATTTAAAATCTGCACTTAGTTCAATATCGGTTACAACTGACGACCTCTGCGAAAATTTGCCGTGATTATTCTTCACTGGATGGGAAGCCACTCTTCTGCTACATACAATCACATTGCGCACCTCGGTATGTCATAAGTTATTGTTCATCTGGTTCTCTCATATGAGTTTTTCAATATCAATATAGGTTCCGTTTACAGTGTTGCTATGTTAGCTAACACTCTTAAAATAATAACCATATACAGGTGGAGTCAATTAAAAACCCTACATCAGAATCAAAAAAAAATTAAAATAGTTAAGAATTATATTTTGCCAAATGTTTTGCTTTGATTATTTTGGTTTTGTCAAACCAAGGAGTATACTGCGGAATAAGAAGAAACTCATTGCAAAACTTAAAATAAGGACAATTTCAATGGCAATTTCAAAAGGGAAACAAAAAGGAAAAGAAAAAAAAAAAATGGACGGATTTGGAAGAAAAAAAATAAAACAAACTGTTCAAAAACATGCTCGTAGACCCTATAGTACCAACATTACGAGAATTATGGAACACAGTTGAAATTAGGAATATGAAACTACTCCATCATTATAACAGAAGGAAGATTAATAGAGATATATAAGAGGTATAGTATAAAATGTACGGAAGAAGGTGAAGATGTCAAAATGGTTCATGAACCTTGAATGTTAGTACAAAAGATTGACAACACTATTGGACAATGAGGAAATAGGTAAAACAACCAGGAAAAATGTATTACAAAATGTAAGTGGAGTATTACAAAGATTTATACAAAAACAAGGACCAAGTTGCAAGACAACCGTACCGGCGTCTTCCGGAGCCATTTTTTGTAACAAACCTCCCGAAGGTGGGGGGGGTGTTACCGCCCCTGTGATTTCCGTTAATGAACAGCCCTATTCCTGTAAATTCTTCTTTCGCATTGGTATCGGTACCGAATAGTACCACATCCGCATATGACGTCACCATGCCGTCATATGTTAAGGAAGTCCAAAAATACTGAATTATGGAGTAACTTTATATCTCGCAATTTAGAAGCGACTCAACCACCTTAGTATACTCTAAAATGCTGTCATTATATAAACCTTAGTCCATTTCCCTCAAGTAGAGTCAAAACGCATGAAAATCTGATTTCCCTAAACCTTTTGGCGAAAAAAGTGATTTTTCACTGTGTGTGTCTATGGAATGGCAGTTTTTGTCTGATATCGAAATTACACACAATGACGTCTTGTGACGTAATGTAGGCATGTGTTATCATTTTGGTATCAATGGAAAAAGGGGGAACATAGCTATCATTGATACCAAAAACCAAGTGGCTTTTGATGTTCCTGTGTTTTGTGTTTTTAGGCATGTTGGTACTTCTCTTCCTACGGGGGGGGGGTGGTTGCCACACCCCCCCCCCCCCCATCCATTACTTTTGGGATCACCTGTATCTTCCTATACCCCGTGGAATGTTTGTTTTTGGTGAAAGGAGCAGAACATGTCATTGACAATTACATTAACACTTAACCTGCATAAGGGAGGGGGGTTTCCTAGGGACCCATTTTTTGTGTTTCAGCCGGCGAATTTAACGCTGATCAACTCTATTTGGTTTATATAATTTTTGTTATTTGTCTAACTTTTTATTTGCGCTTGCATTGGTGAAAAGTAATCAAATCCATCGCGTCGTTTGTGCATTAATTAGCATTGGTCCTAGGACTCCCCATTATGCACTAACGGATAGGCCCATGACAAAAATGAAAAATCTTATTAGAGTTACTGTGATTCTGATTTTCAAATGATTACACCATAGTGCATAAAACAAGTACATATTAATTAAAAATCTTGCAAAGAATAGAAGGCCATTGGAGCCATTAATATTTTATTATACATAATGTCGCTATGGTAAATTATTACAAGTAACCCTAAAAATAATAAATGGCATGAGACATTTATGTTTGTGCTTAATATGGTAAATATAGTTCAGTCTTCACCAATTAAAACAATTCGCACAGTCTAAGTGAAGCAATGCCATAGAAAATGCAGAAAGTTAGGTCTTTTTACGCAACATTTTGGACGCAAAATTAAAATCAATGTTTCCCCCAAATGTTCTTACTGAACACTTTCTCCTTTTTATTTCCGTATTGTTGATGTCTTTGAAACCTTCTAAATGTGGTGGATTTCATCTAAAAAATCTTTAGGAAAATGCGGTTTATAGGGGGTCCCTAGGGAACCCCTCCCCCTCCCCCCGTATGCACTTAACGGAAGTAACAAACCCCTTATGCAGTAAGTGTTAAATAATTGGCACCAAAAAGGGGATTTTAGAAAGCGTGGAATAACTGAGGGGGTGGTAACCACCCCCCCCCCTATTACAAAAAATTTTTAAACAGATTTAAAAAAAAATGTAAAATTACCTAAGTTATCAAAAAAGATAAGGAATCATGTGAGGGTCTATTAGATATCGTTGAAACTCTAAACACAAGGCTAATAATAAGAATCACGGGTGTGCTTGTACATGGTAGAATTTTATAATGTCATTGGGAGCAAGTTAGGTCAATTAGTTGTTAACTATTCAATGAAGCGGTTTAATGAGGCTGGTGAGCTTTCGTAATCTACAAACGAGCTGTCATTACGTTATCCTAAAGGGAAGATCGTGTCAGAACTAAACTGAAACTGAACCTATAACCTCTTAATACAATTACCAACAACAAACACCTTGCCTTTTAAAATAAGTAAAGTTAATCATATACCATCGACACTGATCAAAATGGTTTCCTCTCTAATCGTGGAGCAGGTCTTAGTATTCGTCTTATTGAAGATGTTCTGCGCTATACCGAAAAGTACAATTAGAGGGAGCTATGTCTGTATTGATTTTCCGTAAAGCGTTGACACGATAAGGAGAGATTTCATTTCCTTGCCTAAGCATTCAATTGTGGTGAAAAGATGCTAAATGGATATCTATTACGCTAAAAATACTGTTTAGTAGATATTTCACCAAGGACCTTTTGTCCAATACTTTTCCAAGAAGAAGGCTTGAGACAATGATGTCATTTGTCCCCATTATGAATTATTAATGCAGCTAGAAATGTTGGCAAATAAATAAGCAATCAGACGACTACTGGTATAAATTTGCCCCTTGTTGAATATGCTAGAAACGAAGTAAAAATAACCCACTTTGCTGATGACACTAAACTACGATTTTCATGAAGGACGAAGAATCAATACTGAACACAAAAGAGTATTAGATTCATTTATCGAAATTTCAGGACTACAGTTAAATAACAAGAAAGTGTTGCCGTGTGGATTGGTTCAGAAAGTTAGAAACGGAAAGTGTGGTATTAATTGGAGGAAATTCGAAGCAACCACTATCCTCACAATTTTGGGGGTTTAGTGAATCCATCTATATGATAGAAGAGCTGTCCAAAATTTGGAATCAAAAATGACTTAATAGAAAGATCATAAGAGCATAAAATGCGAAACCTTACAATGATTGGTAAAATATAATTAAAGCCTTTTTGGCATCGGAATTTTCATATATAGTTCCGATTTAGATTACCTTACCTACCGCAGATTTTGGTAAACCGATAACCGTACTTTTTTTTTCAAGTTCGTATGGGGAGGTTCCGAAAAGGTTAAAAAAAGATCACAGTATAAAGGAATTCTGGCTCTAGGCAATTCCAATTTTGTGAAAAAAATGAAATATTTCATTTTCCTGGGACCTTTAACGCTAAAAATACTGTTAGTAGTATATTACACAATGGACATTTGTCCAATATCTTTTTCCAAGAATTAGGCTTGAGACAATGATGGAATTTTCCATTTTATGTATTTTTAATGCAGCGAAATTTTGGCAAGTAAAATAAGACATCAGACGACTACCCTGGTATAAATTTCCCCTTTAGGATGCTAGGAACGAAGTAAAAATAACTTAATGTTGCTGATGACACTACGATTTTCCGGAAGGACGAATAATCAATACTGAACACATAAGAGTATTGATTCATTTATCGAAATTTCAGGACTAACCGGGTTAAATAAACCAAAAGAAAAAAAAAAACTGTTGCCGTGTGGATTGGTTCAAGTACAAGTTAGAAAAGGACAATTGGTGGTATTAATTGGAAATTCGAATGCAAACAACAGTCTCACAATTTTGGTGAGAGCTTTCCGAAAATTTGAATCAAAAATGAACTTAATAAAATTCATACCATGGACAATGCGAACCTTACATGATTGGTAAACTATAATAGAGCCGTTGGGCATCCGGATTTTCCTTATAGTTCGATTTTGATATTACCGCAAGATTTTGTAAAGCGCAGATAGACGACGGTTTTTTTTAAGTTCGTATGGGGAGGTTTCCCGAAAAATGTGAAAATACAACAATATAAAGAACAGAAATGGCGGTTGGAAGATGTTTTCACTTTAAATCTACTTAGACTCATTGAAATTATCTTGGTTAAAAAAATGGTGTCACCAGAATAAGTACATGGAAAAATATTCCTTTAAACAAAACTCATTAGGTATGAATATCTTGAAAGACATTGTAACTGTACTTTTGAAAGTATAAAATGAATCAACCAAATCTCAGATAAATGATTACGCCTTCATTTTCGAAATTTAATTAAGTTGGCTTTCTACCAAAAGCACTCAAAACAAGCACCAGATAGAAATGGGAAAAATCATGTGATGGAACCAATAATCGTATGTGTAGTAGAGTCAAAAACACTTTACTTTAAAGGATGGGTTAAACGGGGAATTATATACCTTCACCACCTGTATGATCAGAATGGACACTTTATTTCACTAGACAATGTTTAGAAGTATATTTGAACCAGCAGGAAGTGTTTGTTTACAACATATTGCTGTAAAGCAAAGACATTGCAAATACATGGAAAAGCAAAAAGCTGAGATGCTTAATGATGATATGCTTTTATTACAAAAACGAATCTGTTATAATGAGAAGTTCAATACACGAGATACAGATAGCCCATTGCATAGTCAAAATATCTTAAGCCAATATGTCATAAATGTTTGTGAGAAAAAAATATCAAACTACAATTATTAATTATAATATCAGTTGGAAAAACGTCTGTTACTAGACGGAAGAACAAACCTCGTCTTATTACACTGAACTGGAAATAATTCAGCAACATTTATCCGACAAAAAAAGGTTTCTCCATAAAATAGGGAAAGGAAGAAAAATAATGTATCGCTCTTGTAATGAAGTAGATTATATTGAACATTTCTTTTATGTTGTAAAAAGGTTATAAAGGGTCTAGACGAGTGTTGTTGATTGATAAAATTCTCCTGCAGCAATATAACATAAACTCAAAAACAAAAAAAGAATCATCGGGGTAGTAAGAGATGAGCGGATGTAACAAAAATACGAAATTAGTGTTTTCGAGAATATCGCCTTGAAAAAATCGCGGAAACTCTAAAGAGTCCGGTACATAAAATCCCCATATACGATTCAAACATCCAGTTCGATTAAGAAGACAAATTATACATGTGACAATTTAATTTGATGCTAATATTCATGAATTTATACATGATAAAATAGATGTAATTACACTGGAAAAGTTACTCATCAAATATCCCCCATCACAACTAAAATTTACGCAAATTGTGATTTTATGTTCAGGGACATAGGGCGGATGTTGAATTTTCCCTATACTTAAGCGTAATTCAGCATCCGTCAAACCAGCGTCCGTCATCGCCATTTTTCAATTTTGGTTTATTGAATAATGAAAGGATTCTGTTGTCGAGTGGATTGCCGAGATTCACCCGCTTTGACTGTAAAGACAATATAAATTCTAGTATAGTCAATATTATAATTAACATTAAGTGACCGGGGGGGGGGTCCTATGAACCGCCCCCACATTTTTTTTCGCGATGGCCCTGCTTTACGCGTGCGTTTTTTGCGCGTTTGTTTGTAATGTCTGACTTTTAATGCGCGCTTGTGTCATACCCATGGAACCCCCCCCCCATGCCTAACGGAAGTCATCTTAGAATATTTTGTAATTATCAAGAACAAAGCTATATATTTTTGTGATATATGTTCACACATACATGTAAGTAAACAATTATTGTAATCATTAAAAATAATTAAGAGTTATATTGTAAGGAATCATGCAGGCTGTATTTATATAGGTGTCAGATGAGGTCGGCAGACAGCATTCAATCATATTGAGGTTAACCTGTTGGGTCAAAGGATTTATGGTACAATAAACAATAGTAAAACAATCAGTACCTCCCCGGAAGTACCGTGAGACCCCCTAAAATTGGCTCTTCCAGGCTTTGTACACTAATGGTCTAGTGTGGAAAAATGGTAATTTTGAACACAAAAAGGACCAGAAAAGAAAGTCCAACTTCAAATGAAACTTAGTTGAGCTTCAGTTCAAAGTACACCTAACAAGCCCATCTACTTTTTTGAAACATTATTTCAAGATTTCCTTATTAATTTTCATGAAACATTGCAAATTTTGACATTTTACACCATTTTGAATTTTAAAAAGAATGGGTATGTTTACACACAAACTCTTCGATACTCAAAAAATTCAGACTTGAAACTTACTCGAGGTAATTTAAAACTATGATTTCAAAAAGCTGTGGGTTTAACCGTGCTTTAGGTAGTGAATGATTTGGTGTATTTTGGCATATTTTTGTTCTTAAAAATAGAGACAAAACCTCCCAAAAGGCCCAATTCTGATTACTATGAGGGAATAAAAGTTAACATGGTTCAAGTAATTGGCAAAATCAATTGTCCATTTTAAGCTGAAGAAATAGCATGTAAAATGTTTTTTCTGTGAGCTGTACTAATGAAACAAAGAATGATTTAAGTGACCCCTGAATGACCTCGTCCTTCACATCATACCCCCACATAAGGTCTTGGTTTCAATACATAGGATGCAAATATGAACCTGATTCATCCCTGGGGTCACATCAATGCACTTTTTGCTGATTGAAAATTTTTTAACATTGTACAGAATCGTAACACTAAAATCATGGTCACATGCAACAATAAATGACCACAAGAATGACCTCTAAATGACCTTTGACCTTCCATTTGTAACCCTCTAATAAGGCCCAGTGTTCAGTACATATGAATACAGTACGTACCTGATATGTCACAAAAAAGCTAGATGAAAATTAACCCAAAGTGTATGATACATACCAACCGTTATTAACCATAAGTGACCAACAAATGACATTTACCTTAATATCTGTCCCACATAAGCCCTTGCATAAATAATACAGTATAAGCAAAACAAAAGTATGAACGTGATCCATCACTGCACTAAAAAGCTAGACCAAAATTTTGACCAGAAGTTTTTACCAAGTTTGACATACCACATACATCACGAATCAATGCTGCTCTAAGTCTGTGCTTATTTGAAAATCAGACAATCTAATAAATCCACGGACTGGCAAAATAGGCACTTTCCACAGAAAAAAGTGAAACACCCGCGAGTTTTGTAATAAACACAAAAAGTTTAAGGATTATCAGATTTTCATGTGGGTTTTCAGCTCTAAATAACGTCAATAATGGGGAATTGGCTTAGTTTTACCTAACACCTATTCTTAATAAAACTTTGAGTTTTAGAGATATCTGTGCAGAATATTTTCAAAAACTGTGTCACCATATAATATTCTTGGGTGGCAAACCGCCATCCTTACCCTTCACTTTGACGGCATACGGTGCTACCTTCACATTTCATTGCTAAAATGAACTGGACAAGGATGAGAAACGATTACCTTGAAAGACCTTTACGCAAAGCTTTTGGCATTGAGCGCAACAGACAAATATATGAAAAGTGTCCATTATTGCAAACATGTCAATTGCCCAATATATAAGACTTAGCATTTTCCATGTCGAGCAATTTAACCCTCGTCTCCCGACCGGCGGGGGGGGGGAATGGTGGTTACCACCCCCTCAAGTTTTTTCAAGCCTGCCCCTAAAAAACCCTTTTTTGTGCCAAATGATTTAATGTAATTGTCAATGACATTTCCCGCTCCTTTCTTGAATCTCAAAAACAAACATTCCTACCCGGGTTTTATAGGAAAAGGATACAGGGTGATCCAAAGTGAGGGATGGGGGGGGGGGGGGCAACCACCCTCTCTTCGGGGAGAGTAGCAACATGCCTAGAAGACACCGGAATATCAAGACACTTGTTATGGTACCCCTAGATAGTATGGTCCTCCTTTTGACAACCAAAATGAAAAGTACCAACATGCTTAGAATTACGTGAGAACGACGTCATAAAGTTCGCATGTCAGCAAAAAAAAAAAAATCACCAACAAAGTCAGGAATATGCGATTGTCACACGGTTTTAAGCTCTACTGATGGGAACGACATGAATAGTTTATCTTTTCAGAGTGGTTTTAGTGTTATAATACTGTATTGAGTCAGAAAAATGGCAAAAATACAATTTTCAACCGAGATCCAGTTAGTGCCATTACTTAACTCAACTTACTACCCCAATGAGCTGTTGGTACTTGTTTTGATACCAATGGAAAGAAGAAACTCTAAGCTATCCTGGTGGTACAACTTTATTTAGGATCGGAATGTTCAGTAACGAAATAACAGGTGGTAGTAACCCCTTCGGGAGATTTGTTACAAAAATAGTCCGTAGACGAGGGTTTATGGGAGTGGTCGTTATGCCAATGGAATGGCGGAAACAATTTTAGTTAAATTTATTATTTTTTTTTTTTTTTTTTTTTTTTAATTTTATTATTTTATAAGTTCATGTTCCCCATTCTCCTTGCAAGATGTACGAATGGTTCATAGTTCCCTAAATTACACCCCCACCCCCGGCATAACATCATATAAATAATTACTCCTCTCTATTAAACATCCTTGTTTAAATGAAATCAAGGCTTATCGAAACTTTCTGGCCTCCCTGGATAAAATAGCTATCCAAGCCACAATTCAAGCTTTTGAAACCTAAATTCTAACGATGGAAATTCCAGTTTATGAAACCGGGCGTCATGTTCAATTATTCAAGCTTTGAAATATCGGCTTTTTTCAAACCTTGCATATCAAAGTTTTGAGCTTGGGTTAAAAAGCCAAAGAAAAGCCTGAAAAGCAAGAAAAAATCCAGAAAAAAAATAAACCTCACCTTTTTCAGCTCACAAACTAATATCATGTGGAAAAGCTCTAAACTTTGACTTAACAAGCTTGGACTTTTGTACTTCGAAGAAATTGCTGATAAATCCTTGAATGTCAAAAATAATGAAGCCATCTCCTTGTTTTGTGTAACCAAAGTCCAAGTCTAAATGGGATTGTACTTTATTTTTAATGGACTTGGAAGATTGTCTATTGCTTCTGAAGAAGATAAACTTCCTCTAAATATAAAAAACTATAGATAAATCCTTAGATGTAGAAGACTATAGATAAATGACATTGCATAACTGGAATTCCGCTCTGGACTTTGGAACGGTGGGATTGCAAGACTTGGGGGAGTACTTAGCCTTCAGACTCTCCTTGGTTTCTCTTTCCTCTTTGCCCACTTCTTTTTTCTCTCTTCTTCCCTTTCCCCTTTCTCCATCTTTCTTCCTCTCTCTTCCTTTTTCTATTCTCCTTCCCTTTCTCTTCTCCCTGCCTTGCTTCCCTCGTTTTTTTCTTTTTCTCCCTCACTTTTCTTCCTTTCCCAGTTTTTGCTTCTCCTTCCTGATTTTAGGTGTGTGGGGAGCTTCCCCGCCCCACTGCTTTAAAGTTTGTTATTATTGTTTATTTACTTACACAAACACGCATGAATTCTAATACGAAATAATACCACTGATCTCTACACAATGATTGAGCTTAATGAATTGAGCAACGTGCGGGCATCTGGCTACCGAACACAATACCAGTCCAGAGACACCTTTTAACAGAAGTTGTATACCGTGTGCACGTTTTTTAAAGTCCATAAGCCCGTTCTGTACGGGCCTTAAATTCGAGTTTGTTGCACCCATGTAGGTAGGAGAGAAGGAGAAGCTCTTCCCTAAGTGGGCTTACGCAATGCCCATTATCCCAATTATATCACTTGGCAACTCATTGTAAAAAAAAAGCATGACCACACAGGGCCTTCTCGGCAGGGAGTACTCTTTCATGTCCCATGATCATCGCGACAAAGCTGGGAACGCTCAGTTGAACAAGATTGACCTGTGCGCAAAGGTATATCCCCGATGCGCAGTGGTTTGTTTTACATGTGGAGACGAAACCAAAGAGATTGAGTCCGCAGTAAAGCCGAAATTCTGAGTATGTCATTCAGTCCAAAAAATCGGAGATATCATGTTTCGAATGAGTTTCTCTTGATTTTAGTTTGAAACTGGCATGGTTTTGTAACGCCGGATTTCTTAAAGTATGATCATTTGGAGATAAATCTCCCTTGAATTGGGACGAAAATGCCGTATCTAAACCATGACACCAACCTTGACAGTGCCCGAATTTGCCCGTGTCTCATTTGGTCCCGAAAGTTGGTCATATTTTACACGAAATTGTAATGTTAGTGTACGCAGATAATGGTAAAAGTGTGCATTTTGTTATAAAAGCATCAAATTTGGCAGAGAGGTAAGAAATTAAATTTGGAAAACAATTGGATATGGAACCACCTTCATCAAGTTCAATGTCACCTGAGGTCACAACAGTCAATTGAGGTCAAAATACATTAAAACGTGCAGAATAAGGGTTGCGTTAACTCTAACACAATCATAAACCTTCTCCATGATTCTATTTGGACCTACATTTCACTTATCCAAGACGGTCTTCTTTCATTTAAAGGGACACGGATTTTTTAATGAGGATACAAATTATTGTAATAAATTTGCCGCTTTGTTGTAGAATATCAACCGAGTACATTTCTTAGGTTTATCATGAACCCAGAACAAGAAAACAAAACTCCCCGGCTGTCCTATCGGTCCCATAAACAGCATACTCGATATCTGTCCCATGCACGCCAGAAAAGAACAAAGCTATTATTACATAAGATTGCTTGTTAACGGGCTGATTGCCCTTCATGTTTTTTTAATATTGGTACAATGGGGTTTAAAAAAAATGGGAGGGGGCATATTTTTTGCTGGAATGTCCCTCTATCTATCGCTTTAATCTTAATACATTAACATAAACCATGAACATTTTCCTGAAAGATACAGGACTGCTCCCTGGGGATACATTTCGTTGAATTTTGTTTTTGAAAAGTCATATCACATTTAAATCACCAACCACAAAATGGAACAAGCGGATTTATATATTGTTATCCTTGAACATGTCACTTTTTAAAAGGGAAAATCTAGTGATTTGTCCATTGTAGATTGGGGGCTGAATACCTAGATTTGGCTCATGAAGGGGTAGCCAGTCCAAATAGGCCAGGTAGAACACAACACAGCGGTATGCATTTAAGGAATCTTGTATTTATGAGCAGAAGCATCAATTGAGTACCATTGGCCATAGAGGCAGTAAGGGCAGTTTGGTGGGACCCCCCCCCCCTCCAACAAATGTGAAATTCTTAATCTTGATTCTCATTTCTACGACCGTGATTGTCGATTTTTTGCATGAACTTTATGAAATTCACTTCCCCTTAGTTACATTTGCCCCGCGAGCCCAAAAAAAACATTTCTTGTGCGGCGATTGTTCATTTTCAAATGATTGAGGTTTGACTTTTAGTGGGTGCTTTGCTTCCCCAAAAATAATTGCTTCAAGTAAGTTAATATGCGAACCCAACCCCCTTCTTCTTTCTTCCTCCGACC
>JAMKCH010041834.1:0-12919 GCA_023653785.1 Ophioderma brevispina
TCGTACCAAAACATGCCTTTGGACCAGATAATGGTGGCGGGGGTGACATTTGAATTATGGGGTCCAGTAGACTTCAAGTTGTGGGAACCCTGATTGTAATATAAGCTTTCCATATCCGTAAAACGGTAACTATCAATAACCCTGGTGATCTGAGGACTCTGGTATGCATGACACCTCAACTTGCTTGTCAACTAAACTGCCCTGTTAACGAATACGACTATGCAAGTAATGCTAGATTCCATTTGTTGTGTGCTCGCTGACCTGTCTTATTACTCATTGTTAATAGTAGGAACCGCAGCTTTGTTAAATACAAGCAACATTCCAGCTTTGTTAAAATATTACCATTGCGAAAAGTTAAAAAAGTACATTTGGTACAAAATGCAGTTTATTTTGATGGTGCATTTTAAGGTCCTCTTTCCATCAAGTGTACTGTGGTTCATTACTTGATATGAAAGCTTTTTGTGTCACTTTGATCGCGGCCGGCCTTAGGCAGGAAAACACACGGGATCACTTTTTGCCACTGTTGATGTCTGTTGATGTCTGTTGTTGTTGATGGCTGTTGTTTCAAAAAAGGTTAACATTTGCCTGTAATAATCCGCTAGTGGCGCAGACTTTGATGGATTTAAACCAAATTTTTGAGTCATAGATGTAACATGGGATCCTGCATTGCTGATGGTCAATGGTCACATACAAGGTCAAAGGTCATGTGAAGTCAAGTTTTAAGATAGGCTGAAAATGTAACAATTGATCTAATTGAAGCTTTAAAGTTCCAATTGGAACCAAATTGAGTCTAAGTGCAACATTGGATCCCTCATTTTTTAATAAGGTCAATGGGCCACATGCCAAGGTGAAAGGCCCTGCCTGCCCTCCACTCGTCTCTGGCCAACTACACCCCAGAAGAGCTTCTGCACCTTTAGGGGCGCCCCCACCCTACGGGTACCCAGATTAAGCGTTTCTCGCTGACTACTCGCTTGCTCTCGGCCGACGAAATCGCCGGTGATTACCGCGCATTCTTGAGATACAAATATTTGGCACCAAAAACCTAAACAATGCAATCAGGAAGCCTCATTGGCTATGAGGGGCTGAAGTCACCAGTGTCCGCCGCAGCAACTGGTTATCATGGGCGACAATGCTGAAATTGCAGACACAAAGGCCATTTGGGAGGCTTTCTGCCCCACCCCTTAAAACATATTAACAAAGTAACCCTCGTCTTTACCAAGGGGGGGGGTGGTTTACCACCCCCCTAGTGACCTTCGGCTCTGGTGCGCTAAATGCTAAAAACTTTCCGTAAAAAGCTTATAGGTAATCGTTCTCTCATCTTTCCGGTCATTTCAGCGAAGAATAATGTGATGGTAGCACCTTCACCGGTTAGGGTGTGCCGTCCAAAGTCAAAGGTTAGGGGGTGGTTGCCCCACCCAAGGATATTATTGTGCATTTTTGAAAATCTTAGCCAGTGTGGCTCTAAAACTCATATATTTATGTAAAACTAGCCAATGCATCAATTTAGAGCTGAAAACCGCATGAAAATTTTAGTGCAAAATTGGATTTTTCGCCTATTTTCGGTGGAAAATGGCCAATTTTGACGACTCGCGGACTTGATGACGTCATGTGAACGCATACTAGGTATGTTGTACTTTTTTGGTATCCATGGGAAACTGAGGACCATAGCTATCCATTGGTATCAAAATCATAAGCATCTGGTGCCTTAGAACACATTCTCAGGGGGGTTGTAACCACCCCCCCCCCTTGTAAACCGTGTTTACAAAAAAGGCTTTTAGATGAGGGTTAAACAATTAAAACCAGCCAGGAGCAGGTCCTGTGTGGATAAGAATCAGCTTTGGTCAGACAAGGTGCCAAAGCTGCCAGTTACTGATTGCCAAATAAGTACAGTCCCTAATTTTAGTGTTGCATCCCAATTGTTAGCACACATGGTTCCAACTCTTGTTTTAACCATTTAGTACAAATAACGTCACCAAATATAAAGAATGAATGCTTATTATTTGTGTCAAGTTTTTGAATTTTATGACTGTTATTGTTCAAAAATAACAACTAAAGAGTTTTTGCCCCTTTCTTCCAAACATGGCAAATATTGAAGTTTTTAACATCCTATTCCCACTAATTCCCCCAAATACGAAATTACAGGGTTTACTTTTAAAGCCATTGCAGAAAAAATATCTTTGTTTTAAAGTGCATTTCATGTATGTAGCATCTTTCTGTTTCGTTCTGTTTCTCTAGATATCCTTAAGAAAGCTTATTTCCCAAATTTAATTGATTCTGATATTGCGTTTCGGTGTTTGAGCAAGTGTTCATATAAATCTGCATATACCACTGACTCTAATTTCTGTCTGTTTACGGACAGAAAATACAAATTGCGACTTTTCTTTCAATCCGATCGAATTTTGCACTTCAGTTGGGGCACACATGTTTACTTAGTCCCGACGGTTCAGATGGATACCAAAATCTAAACATTTTTTAGGTAAGTCGGGGGACGAGGCTGTGGATCCCGAAATGCCCCTTTAATTTTGACCAGATTAATGCTACTGTTTTATTTTGGGGCAGTAAGGATTGGTTATACAGTGCCTGGGGAGTAGGGTGAAATAAAGCATTAAACCAGGACTGGTTCTGGACTGGTCCCAAAAATTTGGAGTGAACCAGGGGCCACTTTGGATGAACCAGGGGCTACCTTTTATATTACTTTTTTTACCCATAAGCAAATAAATTGCTTTAATCACTAGTGCTCGAAGGGTAGGGTGAAAACAGAGGGTGTATTGAGTCGATCCCACAATGCACCATGTTTTAAAATTTTTCAACCTCAAAAGGTCATGTGTTCCACAAACTCCTATTCTTCACAAAAAAAAGCCTGAACTTTTACTTTACTCATTTTAGCCACCAAAGCGTTAGTACTTAATGATTTTTTGCATGATAATGAAATGTCTTGTGGTTCTTAAAGGATTAGCAGCCGATAATGCGAGAGAATCAAAAAATTGGTGGAAATGCAAGTTTTTTTAACTTATAAATCAGGGATAAAGTGGGTGTACAATTCCATAGAACTGCTTTAATGTAGAAACAAACCACTGCAATACATAGTGAAAAACAAATGAATTATTTAAAGGAGGAAATTGTCATACCGTCTCCTGCAAATCGACATACAGCGACGGCGTCTCAAAATCTGCACTAAACAGCTGATTGTGGTTTACACCAGTACAGAATGAACAAAGATCAATAATATTTGTGTTTGAAGTCAGACTATTGATCATTGTTACACAATATCACCGGAAATCTGTGATATTCACTGTGACAGGCTTTTTGGATCACAAGTCGGAATTTTGGATACGCACGTATAGAATTAACAAAATAGATAAAGTATTGCCTTGCCTTAACACACAGATTTCAAGCTCACCACTGCAGTTATGGTTCACATATCCATGCACAGAACAAAAATATAAAATATAATTTCCTGATGATTTTTTTTCGATTTTTTGGATTAGCACATCACTGCTATTACCCTTTAGACTTCTGGAAACTTTTTTTTATCTCCTAATACTTAATTGTTTAGTACACAAGTTTACAGTATAGGCCATTGCAATGCATGATGGGATTGATTCAAACACCTCTGGGGTGAAAATAAGACGTATTGAACCAGGGGACACTTCCCGGGGACACTAGTGGAAAGTGTCCTCTGGTTTCCAAATTTGGAGTCACCCGTCCACTTTGGATTAACCAGGAACGACCTGTTAATATTAATGATTTTGACCTAAAAATACATGGCTGGTATTCAAGTAATGGCCTTAAAAAGTTAGTTTGTGTTTTTTTTTTTTAATTAAGTTGTTATTTGTTGGTCGATTTTTTAAAAAATATCTAAACCGCAGAGAAATGCAATGTCTCAAATTTTATGTTTACTAAATAAAAACACAAGTTTATGTCTTTCAAAACAAGAAATTAAAAAGTCTGTGGACGGGATTCACCCGACCACATTCTGCCAATGGCCATTTGGTATTTGCAGCCGCCATTCATGGTAGTCATGGAATACTTTCGTAATCTAGTACATGTACTTCTGTACAAACTGTCAAATATAGTATCCAAATGATCGATGTGTCATGGCTACATACCTTGGAAGCGCGGTGTTTTGTGGTGAACCAGTGTAACTGTCAGATGCCACTTTAAATGGTCCATGGCCCGATCGCTACTAGCCGCGTCCCCAGTACCGCCGTTTTTACCGGAAGGTGGTCAGAATTTGAGTATCAGAAAGAAAGCTATATTTTTCTCATTTACCCTGTGAAATATTAGGACTACATGATGTTTGGTTTTGGAAAGTTACAAACAAAAATGTGCCCCATTTTGTGTTGACCAATATTAGTTTCACACAGTACTCTATGGGGTACAAAATCACGTTTTTAGCCTCGCATCGAAACGGATTGAAATATCGTCGCGAAACTTTACAGATGGGTTTTTGGGTGAAGTCCATTCTATCAATTCTATCATATACTGAAATCGGGCATCCTCTTTAATTCACACACAATTTGACAGCATTGTACCACGTATAAAGCGTCACTGGCACATTTTCGCAATAGAAATATCAATTTGCTGTCAAATGATTCATAGGTGATTGAAAGAATATGTAGATACATGACTAACACCCTAAAAAACTACTAAACTATAAGGACGATTAAGGCTAACGACGTCCAGGTAATTTGTCGGCTAACTTTTAAAGGGGCATTTCGTGATCCTCAGCCTCGTCCCCCTGACTTAACCTAAAAATGTTGAGATTTTTATATCATCTGGAACCGTCAGTATGAGTAATCCATGTGGTGCTCATCTTACGTGCAATCGTACATCTGTAGAAATTCGCAGTTTTGTATTTTTGTCCGTTTAAACGGACAGAATTACCGCCACAGTACTAGCCTATGGACCGTGGGAACCGAGCAATCTGCTTTATACACAAAACCGCAAGATCTGGGATCGCTTCGTGAGTTTGGAGAATCCAAGCTTTTCTCTAGGATATCTAGCGATCATTGAATAAAACGGAAGGTGCATGAAATCACGAAATGCACCTTTAATTTTCCATAGACTTTAATCAACAATGTGTAGTATTACATGAAATCATAGACTCCTGCTCATTGATATTAAAACCACAAGGTCAGCAGACCGTCAAACAGTGCATTCAGGAAACATGCATACAGCGGCGCTTAGTATTAACGCCATCCATCGTCTTGCTGAATTAATAATCTCGGCGACATTAATTACCAAATCGTTCTTTTACAAGGATGCGACTTGGTCTTACTCATTTCGGGTGAGGGCTAATGTGGCCTATATACAAGTCTTTACACGCATGCAAAAATATCGATTTTGACAAATCTTGAGGGCGCACTATTTTTCAAATGTCTGTCGTGTCTCTCTTAAAAATATAAAAAAATGTGTCAAAAATATCAAATTTGTTTGTTTTGTTGAGCCTCCTCAGCCTCATTAAATTAACTCAGTTTTATGTTTATTTTTAGTTGTCCTACACTTCTTTGGTGTGAATAAATATGATTAGATCAAAATAAATCAAACATACACGCTGTTATTTTTACAAATTCCTACTTACATCAAACGGCTGGATTTCCATAAGGGAATAACAAAAATGTCATGTACCGCTTTGGTCCCCCGCCACTTTAGTTGGCAAAGGGGACAATAGAACTGCCCGCGTCCGTTGTGTGTGTGTGCGACTAGAGTTAACCGATCCAGGGTTTCCTCTACCGATCCGATGGTCGATACTTTTTTTGTCGTATCGGCGATCCAACCGATCCGATCCAATGGTTTGTCCTATATGTTAAGATCGCCAACCTATTGAGTATTAGTAGGAGTTTCACTGGTGGTTCAACTTTTTAAACTATACGGAATTGGCGACGATGATTATAGTTAATAAATCTGGTGTTCCACATTTGTTCCAAGTTCGCGATAGGTATTTTAGAGAAAAGGTTATCTTTACTACCAGAATTGTGTGTAAAATATAAAGCACCGCCAATCAATAGCGGCATTGTAAATTCCCGCAAAACAACTCCTTTCCTGAGTTCATCAGAATATCAGACCATCATGCTCATTTTAAATTGTAGAATATTCATTTTATTATTAATTGCATTTCAAATGATTCGTTCAGTTTTTAATATCTCCAAAACTTTTTGTTACAATTAATAGCCGTAGTCGATCGACCGGCCCTCACGTGCCGTCCATCCCCAGGTCAGGCTCTACAATATGCTAATTATGCCTTGACAGGTCGAAGGACATGGTGCGTGTAACGGCTTTCATAGTAACTGCAGTTTACAATTGCGGTAAAATGCGAAAAATTATTTATAAAATTCTTGTTTCGCAAGAACATTTACAAATCAATTGTATTCCCGTTCTTCATCATTTGTGTATTATTTTTTTTTATTATTTTCCCAGTCATTCTTTTAACTTTTTTGTCACGGTAAGTAACCCCCCCCCCCCCCCCGCATCAAATCTCAATGACTTAAATGGGATTCCCCCGGTGAAAACAACGTGTCCTTGAGTCAACAAGGAATCTTCAGACATAGCGTTGCCAATGAGCTGACCTGTACATCTCGCGCCTCGCAAGGGCTAGAAATTCTTGACCTTGCTGCTGATGAGCCCATTATTCTTTTTATGTATTCCTAATAATCAATGAGAGCATTGAGAATAGTAGCTAGCGCACAGGACCTTTGTGGATTAGCGTTATTTATGTTCTAACAATTGATATTCATTCTTAACCACAGTCCACAACGCGCGCTCATGATTGGCTCGTTTTCCAACTTAAAAACTGGTAAAATTCCATTATTATATCACATTCTTTCATTCAATATATCGTGAGGATCGTACAAGCTTCGCACATATTTTGCCGATCCTATCTTTTGCCGCTTTAGCAAAATCGGCCGCCGATCCGATGTCGATACAAATAGCGGTTAATCTCGAGTGGTGGCCGTTGTGTTCCCACGCGATTCTCTGATCTAAGCAAGTGGTAGTTGATCCATCTTCGCAACATAGATGCATCTCAAGTAGGCGGTGGATGGGTTGGGAGGTGGGTCATGTGACATAGTCAAAGGTCAAAATATGGTCCAAATAGGGGGTTCACATTGGTCAAATAGGGTTATATTGCTAAAAGCCGTGTAAACATATCTTTTGATCTAACAAAGTATGGGTGTCCATCTTAGCACCATAGTGGCGCCCAATAGGCGGTGGATGAGTTCGGCAGTGGGGTATGTGGCAGGGTCAAAGGTCAAATGTGTCAAAATGGGATTCAATGCTTTAAACCGTGTCAATTGTGGCAGGATGATATGTCAAAAAATTTTGAAAGTCATTCAAGGTCATGTGGGGTCATCAAGGGCAACTCACTAAGTATGTGGTAGGATGATGAACACGTGGTGTGGTGGGTCAGCCATTCAGTGCCAAAAAAAGTGAAGGTCATTCAAGGTCATGCGAGGTCATTCAAGGTCAACTCAAGGTATGTGGTAGATGAACTTTGTGGATGTGGTCGACATTTCTAAGCCAAAAAATGTAAGGTCATTTCGGTCAAGTAGGGTAATCCAAGGTCAATATAACTACAAATAGTTGTGGTCAATGTAGTCAACATGATACCATCACAATTCTCTAGTGTGATCTTCAATTCATAGTCCGCCATTTACTACCGTGACAGGCGGGGGACCTTTGTGGTTCGGGAACTCGCATGTGACAATAGTTATAGCCTCTACAAGCAACCTTTGTCTTTTCTGAGAACAATGGTAAATGCATGTTGCAGAAGATCTTATGGGCGCTGACAGAAGTATAAAGTGCCATTGCAACAATTTCAAATTTGGATTGAAGGTGCTGTTACCCCATTTGTAGGTGCTAAACCGCACCCGCTTATTTTCACCTTTGGGGGGGGATTTCTCTGATTTTTGGTAGGCACCCATGCCATTCCAAGTAAGGTGGGGACAAGATGCTGAGGTGGTACTGCCTGCTAGGGATCATATGTATCATTAACCACATCCAGTCACACTATCAGTGAATTATCAATCAGAAAATATTAAAAATCATCAAAAAATCAGATTTGGCATGTCTGTAAAAAGACCGGTGATCCTAAACATATCCTGCAAATAATACGACCAAAACCAGCTAATATGGACAAAATTCAGTCTTTTTAGTCATTTCTCTCTGTACGGACACTTGCTTCAATACATAAGTGAATTATTCGAACACTGCCATTTTCTTTTTCTGTCAATTTCCTTTGGAAAATGTAACTAGCTTCCAACCCATCATGTCCCCTCTCGTAATTTTCCAAAGGTATAGGCTTTGAATTATGTACAGGTGCAGTGGGTGGAAATTTAAAATTCCAGGCTAAACTATTGAAAACATGGAATCCGATAGCCGAGAAAAATCAATTCTATCTTATGAAAGGCATTCACTCAATGTAAGCGCATCTGACTAATCTATTTGCTTCATGGTATTCAATGTTTTGGATACAGTACGAAGGAACACAAAAGTCTTTGCACTCTCTATTGTGAAAATGACGTCAACATTAAAGGCCCGATTATCATAGTTAGTTTGTCATGAAAAAAGGTTGATCGAGGGCCAGTTTTCCTTTTTCTGATCCTCTCCCAATAAATCAATGCTGTCCAAAACTTTCCTCTGGTGAAATTGAAACAAACATAGGTGTACTCAATTACCTGTACCACTCAATTTGACTGCGACGCATGCGCTTGGCTAAACTTGGTACAGTACCGTACACATTACCCAGGATTATTGTGTAGGCAAGGCGCATTGTGGTGTTAAATACAACAAGCAGTGAAGATCCTGGGCTAAGATTCAAAATTAGAGCAGCAAACACGGAATTCGAGACCAGAAAATATACCTTCAAATTGTTGATTCCACTACATTGAGTTTTATAGTTACGATTGTTCTGCCACCATTGTCCAGATTGCCTCAATTTCTTTCATAAGCAGTCAATATTTGTATGGTATATGACTCTCCTACCAAGCATGGAAAATAATAATAATGATAACAAAAAAACTTGTATAGGACACTTCATTAAGCACTGCACAGGCCCCTTCGCCCTTCATGTTACACGCACTCAAACTCTCTGTGATTATCAGATATTTGATTTGCGAATTCAGGGATGTTTTGAATCATATCCCAGAATATATATTCAATGTGCCTATAATTTACCAAACACATGTCAGCACTTAGAGAGAGAAGAATTCAAAGTTAAGAACAACAAGACATTTCATGATTATGCGAAAAATTCCCTAAGGGACTGGCACATGTCAATTGATACATAGGGATTAATTAAAGAGTGTTCAAGAACTACAGGACATTCATAATGTTAAAAGTAAATCAGAGTACTAGTGCTTGTGGCCTAAAATGAGTGTAAGTCATTTTTTTTTATGGGTTAAAGAAGGATGTTGTGGGAAGCCTATAGGCTTTCTTGAAGTGAAAATTTCCCCCCAGAATGGTCATTGGCGGATGATCAATAGACCCTCTGATATTGCTATCAATCCACACTCATGTGGAGCAGAAAAATAAAAAAATAGTTGCCTCAGGGCAGCAGATTGTACCATTTCTTTCATTTACGTATGTACAAATTGTTTTGATTTGACTCTAATAAAATCCCACAGGCCCAATTTTCCACAGTTCTTTCATAAGCTGTTTTACTATGATTCTCAGTGAATGAAAACATAAAGGAAAATGAGGAGAAAAATATTTTAAAAATCCCTTAGTGCAACAGTTTGCACTGTTTGTTCATATAAGTAGGCAATATTTACGATTAGGACTTGCAGAAAAAATTGAGAGCGGGGGATCGACCCGATTATTTGCATATAATAACCCAATTTGTTGAACACTGTCTACCTTCCCCACTGTGGTATATGAACGCTTCACCTCTGTGATCAATCAAATGTTAACGAGGGCTACGATGCGCACTCAATACACACTCGCGTGGTGAAGAAATGGGGGTTCATTGTGTGGAATGAGTATATGTATAATTTGTGTTCGTAGAGATCAGTATGCAGAAGGCTCAAAAAACATTCTGCCCAGACGTGTCAGGGGACAGGACTTGTGTGGAGAGGAGAACACTGGATGTCAGGTGAGTTCAAGATTGTCTTCTTTAGCAGACTTTTAAATGTCTCAATGACACACTAACGCCTGGGGGGGTTCTCAACACAACAAACAAGTGACCATACAGGGACGTGCCACAGACCATGGATCCCATTTTCAGACTTTTGGTATATCAATGACCCCTTTTTTCATGCCATTTGGTATGGCAATGTGTTCTTTCGTTTTTCAAAAATTTTCCTGAAATTTGTTGGAAACATAGTCACATTTCTCAATCGGAAACCAAAATTTTCGAAAAAGTGTTGGAAAATTAGTCCAAATCATCTTCAATCTGAAGCCCAAATTGTCCAAATTTGCTTAAAATGTCAAAAAAATTTTGTGGTTGAAATGGCAAATTTGTAAATTTGGCCCCCAAAAAATTTTTGCAATCTCTGGTAGAGCTATGGGGTTCCCTTTTTGGCAAAAAAATGGGTATAGCTATGGGTCTTACTCAGAGTCGCGGAGGCCGTCCCTACCCCAAACAAAGATTGAGAAAAACCCCCCCCCCCCCGGCACTTACTTTCTATCCACAGAATTTGAATAGCAGGAACATGACTTTTTGTTTTTACTTTTTTTTGTCATCTGCAAGAAGGATAACAGGGAATGCTTTAGTCGTGTGGTGTGGGTCTGTGTTAATCTGGTATGTCTGTGTATCTGTCTGTCTGTGATTTAAATGTTTAACCTTAAACATAACTGCCCGCTGTTTCCCACAGCTGTTTGAAAGTTTCATTTATTATGACAAAATGGAGTATTTATGCCACTAACTACATTCTGTGTAAATTTGATGAAATTTAATTGCGGGCAAATATGATATTTCAAAAAAAATTAGTTTTACACGTCTTTCTCTGGGAAATAGGCATATAGAGGGCGCTATAACATACAAATTATGACCTTTGTAGGCCTGTATGGCAAGATTCCCGCAATGGATTTTTCTGATTTTTGCGGAGGTAATAGCTCTTGCATGTTCCTACTTATATCAGTTGTCAAGAGTGTGTCGCCATTGCTTTAAATTGCTCTAAAAATAAAAGAGATAATTTGCATGGGGGTCAAACAGCTGTGTTCCATTTACATTTATACATTTTCATGGCTCTTGCATGTAATGGTCCTTGGGTAGTACCCTACAAGTTACCTTCTTCAAGAGTGGGGTCAAAGATCATCTAGAGGTCATTAGAGGCAGGGGTGTAACAGGGGTCACTTGTCAAAGGGGCAAATTCCCAATTTTGAGGCAGATTTCCTGGTTGGAGATAGTTTTGAGGCAGATTTTCCTGGTTGGAGGGGAAAATTTTCTGGTGAGGAGGCAAAAAAGGCCTGATTTTCTTTCCCGGTCAAATTGCTCTGGGGTGCCAACTAATTGGAAATTTCTTCAATTTCCTCTCAAATGAGAGTCTAGGACCTTGGAAGAATATGCCAAACTATAAAATGTATACAGTTATTTTCAGATTATTAGCCGCGGCTTATACATTGTTTTCAAAAGGCTTCAAAGGGTGCCGTGGCTTATAAACCGAAGCGGCTTATACGTTGATGTTGTAAGTTTAAAACCACAAGTGAGTAACTTACATGCACTGACAATCTGAAGACTAAGTGTCCTCAACTACTTACCAACTTGGCACGTGTGTAAACTTTCATTGTGTTCAATATTATCCACTTGATAACCATATTGTGCGGTTTAATAGGTTGCCTTGCTAGTATTAGTCTCTTCTACATATGACACTGCTGATGCTGTACAAAAATACAGCCACTGTATGTGAAAAAGGAACCCTAAAAAACACGCAACGAAAGAGTTGGAAATGGGAATATTCCGGCCGTTTTTCTTGACTTTGCTTCCATGGATTTTAATGTTCATTGAAATATTTATAAAAAAATAATCTTAAAATAAAACAAAAGTAATAGGTGCAACATATATTGAACTATAAATCGAGGGTTGACAATCAGAAGGACGTAACTCAGCACTGAAAGAAATATTAAAGAATTTCTTTAATTCTGCTATAATACTGCTTTTGAGAAATGTGATGTTTAATATTTTCTACTAAGCAAATCTATTAATCACTCAAAATGTAAACATCTCATAAAGTTCATATATGGTACTGTAAGCAAACATTATATAAATTTTAGTAAACAAAGAACAATTTTTAATTATGAACAGCAGAATTAAAGAATTTCTTTAATATTTCTTTCAGTGCTGAATTACGTCCTTCTGATTGTCAACCCTCGAAATATACTTGTAAGCCTGAATAGCACATGCATGGGTTCTGTATGTACGTGCTATACATGATCATAAAGTCAGCCGTTGCTGGTGCGGCTTATACGTTAAGGTCTGAATCTTAATTCAGCGATTTAAGGCCCTACGGCTTATACGCCAGGCAGCTTATATTTCGGAAATTACAGTAGGAGCCTTATTCAGAGGCTAAAGACATCTTGTGATTTTTAGCCTAATTTGTGGGCCTGTCATAACTTTAATAAACAAATGTGATGCGATCAAGCAAAATGAGTCTGAAGTTGGTCAGATTCAATTTTTACTTTTTCATGTAGCTGTATGCATCATTTAAAAAGCTACATTTTGCTGAAATCCCCATTGAAATTGACCAATTACTTCCAAAGGTATGATCAGTTGAAGTGTGGCCAAAACAATAGGAAATATCTTACTGTATGGTGCAGAAACAATGACAATGAAGGGGGAGCTGCAGGACTTTTTAAGTGGCACTTATACCAGGCAACTCATGCCAGTTGAAAATACCTCCTGGAAAAAACATCCTACCGAATATCGGATCTATGGTGAAATACCTCCTATTACCACAATTGTGGCACAGAATAGAGCACAGTT
>JAMKCH010041835.1:0-24328 GCA_023653785.1 Ophioderma brevispina
ATTAAGTGACACTTTCATCCAATTTTGTATGGTAATCTTTTTTCTAACTTCGACAATATGTTGCAAAATTAAGTCCAATCTCCGAATCTCAAGCCAAATTCCAAAATGTGGAAAAAGGTCAAATTTGAAGAAACATGGCAAATTTCATACGTTATATGCCACTTGAATGGTATGCTATGGGTCCCTTTTTGGCAAAATAACTAAGATAGGGCCTGTTTCCAGAGTCTCGAGGCACGTAAGGTTACGTCCTACCCAAACCAACTTAACCCACGGCAATATCAATGTTGTCAATACTCTCTTGAAACAAAAGATGACAAATACTAATAAAAATAATTAATAATAACAAATTTCCACAAAAAATCACATTATTGATGGGCATTTGGAGTTTTCACCAGAACCCGTTTTGGCACGTTCACTATCACCAAAATGCCCCTAGCTTTGAAAGCTTCAGCATAACCCCAGTGTGCCTGTCGGAGGTGAAATCCTTGTAGTTGCTTCGCGCAAAATAAAAAAAAATATCATTTGAAAACACTATTCCAGAATGAAAGTCAACGATGATTATACCATTTTGGGTACAGTATTGTGAAAAATTCTTGATCATTCCGGGCACAGAGCTAGAGAGATCGGAGTGCCCCCTCCCGAGTACAAAGAATACGACGTGCCGCAAATGGTCAATTGAGTATTGGGTATATGTATGACCCCGGTTTTTTCATTTAAGACAATTTGAGAGGTAATATTTTCCAAATTTGTTACACTTGTAAAAAAATTAATCCGATATCCTCAATCTGAAGCCAAAATTTTCCAAATTTGCCTTAAAAAGGTAACATTGAGGAAAAAGTGGCAAAGGATCTCCGTAAATTGGCCAAAAAATCTGCATCTCTGCATGGTTTTTCTATATCTGGGTCCCTTTTTCGGCACTCACTATTGATACGGGTACCTACTTCCATGAATCTTGGAGGCAACGTGCGCGTCCATCCTACCCACACCAACTAAGAACACGGCATATCAATATTTTGTCATATTCGGCCTACTCTTTAAAAAAATCAAGAACATATATGGCCTAAAATTACAATAAAATATACCACACCCGAACTTTCAACATGAGGTAATTTTGCTTTTTGCCCACTATTTTTTATATATCGTATTGTTGTTGCCATTCTACGTCTTTTCAGTAAAAGATGACCAAATGAAACTCACCATTACAAAGACTAAACGATATTGGCAGATATGTAGGATGTACCGATAAGTCATGTTTAAAGTATTCTACTGCCGAAATATCGTAAATTACCACAATTCTGAATTGCGCGATTAGTGATAAACTACACCGCCGGTATGTAAATGCAAAAACAATAAACTAACAATTTTGCGGTCATGTTGCAGAATCAGAAAAGGATGATACGTTTAAGAGTTAAATTTATATTGAAGTTTACAACATAAGATGATTTGGTAGAGTTCATAGTACCACCTCTTATTTTTGACAGGAAACAATTCTTTTAAAAGAACCCTAAGGCCAAAAATAAAAAAAATATTTTTGTTTTTTAAACTATTTTTCAAAATGTGTTAAGTCAATAGCTGTCGAGTTTTAGGCCCCATCTCAACAGGCGCGATGAAGCCAGGGAAACTTACTGCAAAAAACATTATGTGCAAGCCAAGGAACTCGCATGCACTCCCAAAGACCACCAGTGTGTATGGATCGGAGGGTAAGGGCAACTCAACGGTGTTCCAAAAAGGGAAATCAGGGAAGCTCTCTTAGGAAGAAAGTCAAGGTCCGGTACAATCAGGAAATTTTTTGTTGGGAAATCATGAAAAATCAGTCGCGACGAATGTCCCGGACCGGGCTGATTTCCCCATGAACACGTTTTTCCTCCCCTGCTGCCTACGCCATTGGACCATCTCTAAGGGCTCCGAGAGGCCAGCACCTATAGGCCCTAGATTGGGAATCCTTGTACATGTCCAAGGGGGTACACAGGGTGGAGGGGGGTATTGATTCCAATTTAGTTGACGTTTTAGGCATATCATTATGGTTGTTTTCACCCAGGCATCATTGTCACCCAATGGCCCATTAGTTTTTGAAAAATTTACCATAATCATCAAAGACTCCCCGTTTTTTCGACAATTTTGAAATCTTTAACCCAAGACCTATACTTTTTAAAAAAAAAATGTTTGCCAAATTTTCACTGACCACAAGACCCTCTTAACAAAAATTAGCCAAATCCAAGATGGGAGGGCCCCGGGATATTGTGCCCGAAAAGGAGCAATAATGTTTGCGCAGAGGGGGCTTTATTTAAGAGAGACAGTGGCATTCTGTAAGTCTACCTTTACTCCTGGGCCATTCTGCATGTGGCGGACACCGGCACCAGACGTCTTTGTCGGGGTGGGGGGGGGGGTGGGGTTGGGGGTGCCTTTAGCAAGATGCTTATCATGAGTTTTCTCCAACATTAGCTAATATGAGCCAGGAGAAAATACTGCCATTGAGCCGCCAAAGAAACTCCCATCCAAAGGACCCCATCAGTTACGTAGTGGGGTCGGAGGAAAGGGTCCACGAAGTGATTTAGTCCATTGGGGGAAATACGGGCGGGGGGGGGGGCGCCTCTTGGAAGAATTTTGGCAAAAATCAGGAAAATGTGAGGCAAAAAGAGCCGTTTTGGAAGTACGGTGCAATCAGGACGAGTTTTTCCTTGACCGAGAGCAAACTTCCCCCTGACCGCGCTTTTGCGAACCACCAAGCGTCCTTATAGATGTAATGGCTAGTTCCTGGGGCGACACATTTGCTAAATTTAGAATAACCCTACCACATTATCCGCCCGCGGAAGCCAAACCTTTTTAAAAAAACCCAGGCAACGGGGACAGCGCGAAGCTTGTACCTGGTTGTACCGTTGTTAATAAGAACAAGAAGTATCTGTTATTTCACTTGAAATATGAACATGATAAGAAACAGATGAACATTTGAGTTTTTAAATTAGTTGTTTTTTACGTGGGGTATTTCCGTTGTTTTTCTTCAATAATGTTGTTTTTAACACGAACGTCGAGTGTTAATTAGATTGAGATTGATTGTTCTATTATTTAGCTGATGGTTCTATTTAGCTTGGCTTGATTTATAATAATTTGGCTAATTTTGCCTTTTCCCGATACTTTTGGCTAATTTTGGCCTTTTCCGTTGTTTCAAGTTGGGAGTTTAGTTTAAACCATGAACGTTTGAGTTTGAGTTTAGATTGAGCTTGCTCAACTTGTTGTACTTTTGCGCTTGATTTTTACACTCTTTGGGATATTGGCATTTTCCCGTTGTTTTTTTAAAAATAAAGTTGGGAATTGTTATTGTCGTATACATCGAGTGTGAAGCTATGGTTTTAACGGGCAACGGCGACAGCGGCGACAGCGGCAACCAACACCAGAACTTCAGAGTTGACATTTTTGGTTCTGTGTGCTTGCTATCAAGTAGCCCTGAGGGAAATAGTTAATTTTTAAATTAAGATTGGCGATTTTACGATTTTGGCTGATTTGACCTTTTCTCGGGTTTTTTCATAAGTTGGGTTTTGTTACAATTTTGAGCTTAGATTTGTACACATTTTGGCTATTTTGTGTCCTTTTTTCCGTTGTTTTAATAATAAAGTGGGAGATTTTTTGGTTATGGAAATTTCGGTTCCTTTCTTTTGCGGGTGTGATTGATTATCAAATGGGCCATGGGGAAAATAGTTAGAATTTTTAAATTAATGTTGGTTTTACGATTTTGGTTAATTATGGCTTTTTTCCGTTGTTTTTTTTTCCATAAATGTTGTGTTTTGTTGTAACCCATGACCGTCGAGTTTTAATTGATTGAGCTTTGATTTGTGACATTTCGGTTTAATTTTGGGCTTTTTCGTTTTTTTTGTAATTTAAAACAAATATATAGTTGGGATTTTGTTACCTTTACATGACGTTAGTATGACATAGCGTTTCTCTTACCGAGTGTTAAGCTGTGGCTGTTGCCTGAGCAGCGGCGACCACCGGCGACAGGCAAAGACTGCAGATGTTTGCAATTATTGGCTGCCTAGCTGGAATTGATACCAAAACAGCTTTCGGAAACGCGAAGGTGGGGGTTTTACTGATGCAGCGGCGACCGCGGCGACAGCCCAAAGCTAAAAAGCTATTTTAGACGGCGGGCAGAGAACCTTTTTAATTAGTTAATAGCATTTTCGGTCTTTAAATCTATCCTTCATACAATGGTGCCAGAGTAAATAATGATCTTGCGAGAATTTCTATAGTCAAATTTTTAAGTCATTTTCAAGAGTTCCGGCGAAACAGTAATAGTAGGAATTATTTTCAGTTAACCAAGCCGCTGATTTCAGTGTGTGTGTACACATTAAAAACTTTCGGTACGGAAGGAAACCTGGTACCGGTGAAAATGAGTTCATTCTAATTCATATAAAAATGTTTTCCAAACATTTAAAGTTTCCAAACATTTCCCGAATCGCCATATTAACATGGTTTCTGAACAAATACGGGTTGAATTTTTTTATAGTTTATCCTTAACACAAAAACGAACACAAACTCTTATCATTTAACATGTGTTCTATTTTATTAATAACGCAATAAACGAACACAAAATCTATCATTTAAAACTACATCTTTATATATTTTAATCATTTGATTTTTTTAAAACACAATAAACGAATAAAGCCTCTTAGCATTTGACAGGTTTTCTTAAACAATTAATCAATTCTTATTCATTTTATCCTTCTTAACGCAATTGAAGAACATAAACTACTCTCATGTAACATATTTTCTACTAAAATACCATATCTCAACAAAAGGGGGTGGGCCCGATTTAAGTATATAGTGCACTTCAAATTTCACAAGGTACATGAGAAAAATAGCTATTACTTTGATGCAAAATGTGACAAAATTTTGATAACTTCCCGTAAATATGGGGGTTCTGGGGACGAGGCATTAAACACGCAATGGTGAAGTTGAATCGTTCTTTCACCCGCAATTAAAAATGCCAGCATTGAAATGTTTCTACTCGCACTCAATTGACAATGTTTCTAAAAAACAAACAACTGGTTTGAAGAGGTGGTCGTTCTTTAATCCTGTGAGAACTAACGGCGACTCGTGTCGCCGTTAAAAATATGTCAATTTTTGCTTCAAATAATGTAAATAGCTTTCATTTTCCTTGGCACATTCGAGAATTAGCATGGAATGCATTTTAAATGAGTCGAAACAAGACTATATGCCTTGCTGGGTTATAGATGCTTTCCAAAATCACCTGCTAACATTTGGAAGGCCACCTCTAAAACCACCTGACGTATGTGGTACAAACGTATACAAAATGGCCAGGGGCCAAAGGGTTTTTAAACACCAACTCTTAACATTTAAAATGCTTTGTAATGCAATGTTTTCGACACTCTTCTTGACACAGACTACAGGTTTTCTGGCAATACAAAGTGTTCTTTAGAAAACAAATACTCAATAGTAAAGGACTCCATTATCCTTTTATTAAAAAACAAAGATTCATATAATGATCCTCTAAGTAGACACCCACTATTAATTGAAACCCTGTGCCAAAACTGAACAAGCAAGGGTGAAGTTAATCGTTCTTTAACCCGAAATTAAAATGTCCCGCAACCGCCATTGAAATTGTTTTCTAAAACATTTTATTTATCGCATCGCATTGGAGTGTTAGTGTTTTCTAAAACTAAAACAAGGTTTGAAAGTGGTTGTACTTAAAAGATATGCCTTCTGACATAAAAATCATATGTAAAATAAACTGCAAATTATTGGAACACGTCTTTAAATCACGTGGAATGAATCATTATCAACCCGATTTACAATTATTCTAAAACATTTAACTTGGCATCGCACTTATGATACCTTACAAACTCAATTATATCTCCTTTAGAAACAAAAATTCAATTTAAATGATCCTCTATTAGTCGAACCACTTCAATGTTTCCAAACAAGAAGGGTTGAAATTGAATCAATTCTTAACTATAGCACGCAATTAAAATGAAAATGTTTTATAAAAATAGTTTACTCGCATCGCCAATTGACATGTTTTCTACATACCAATCCAAAGGTGGGGCGTCTTTTAAACAACAAATTCTTAACATTTAACAGGTTTTGTAAACGCAATTTAACGTGTTTCTACACTCTTCTTGACATAGTACCAGGGCTTTATTCTAGTCAAAATTTAGAATATTGGAAACAAAAATTAAATTTAATGATTACTTCGTAAGTTGAATCATTCCAACGTGTCCAAACACAGCAAGGGTGGAAGTTGAATCGTTTCTATACCCAAATTAAAATGTTTCTAAACAATACTTCACTAGATCGGCAGTTGATTCGTTCTTTTCTAAAAATAATTTACCCGGCAATCGTGACTCCATTATTATCCTCCTTTAAGAAAAAACAAAGTTACCAGGATTTTCTAGTCAAAATTATAATTTTGGAACCAGGTTCTTTAGAAAAACAAATACTCAATCAGGAATAAAACACACAGGGTTGAAGGTAAAACAAAGATTCAATACGGATCCTTCTAAGTAGAAACCTCATTCGTAACGTGATTTCCAAAACAAGCAAGGGTGTTTTGAAGGTGGAGTTGAATAGTCTTTAACCCGCAAATAAAATGTTACAAGGGGAAAGATGGGTCGTCTTTAAAGATATCATTCTTAATATAAAACCGTATGTAAAACACAAAACTGCACAATATGAACATGGTTTAAACAGTTCGCGTTTTTAAACCAGCACGCAAGGGTAAATTGAATCGTTCTTTAACCCGCAATAAAATGTTTTCTAAACATAATTACTGGCATCGCAATGACAATGTGTATAAAAACCATAAAGTGAAAGAGGGTCGTTCTTAAAGATACCTTTCGTAATATAATCCATATGTAATCACAAACTGTGATATTGAACATGTTTTAATGAGCTGTTTTTAAACAAAACAAGGTGAAGATGGGTCCGTTCTTCAAAGACTCAATTCAAGGATCCTTCTAAGTTGAATCATCTTAACGTGTTTCCCAAACTAAGCAAGCAGGTGAATGTTCTTTAAACCCGGAAATAAACTGTTACAAGGGTAAAAGTATGGGTCGTTCTTTAAAGATTCCTTCTAAATATAAACCATTAGGAATCACACACTGTATATATATTGAACACGTTTTGTAAACATTGAGCATGTTTTAAACAAGGTGAAGATGGGTGAAGTTGAATCGTTCTTTAACCTGCAAAATAAAATGTTACATGTGGGAAGATGGGTCGTTCTTAAAGGTACTCCTTCTTAATAAAAATCATATGAAACACAAACGGCAAATATTAACATGTTTTTAAACATTAGCATTGTTTCTTAACAGTAGCAAGGTGAGGTTGATGAAAGTTTGAATCGTCTTTACCCCGCAATTTAAAAATGTTTCTAAACATAATTTAATGCATCGCAATTGCATAACCGACTGAATAAAAACGCGTTTGAAAAGGGGGAAGGTAAAAAAAGATCAATTTAATGTGATCCTCTAAGTTGAATCATTCTTAACGTGTTCATGAGACTTGTGAGTTGAATCATTCGAACGTATTAGAATCTTTGAAATTGTCTTTAGAAAACAAATACTCAAAATATGATCCTACAACAAAAATCCAATTATATCTCTTTAGAAAAATAAGATTTATTGTTCTTCTAAGTTGGATCATTCTTAACGTTTTCCAAAACAATCAAGGGGTGAGTTTGAAGCGTTCTTAAACCCGCAATTAAAATATTTTCTAAACATAATTACTCGAATCGTAAACTCCATTCTTACCCTCTTTTGAAAAAACAATGATCAATTTTTAGTATCCCTTCTAAGTTGTTGCCTTACAAAATCGGTGGGCTTCGCGGCTGTCGCCGCATCGACTTTTTGAATTTCGCGCTGGTTCGCCGTTGCCCAATCATTTTATGTGTTTCCAAAACAAGCAAGGGTGAAGTTGATACGTTCTTTAACCTTTACAAGGGTCAAGGTTTATGAGGTAAGGAATTGCACCTCTAACTGGATTTTCTGAAAGTTGAGTCATTCTTCCAACGCCAAACTTAACCAAATAACGGGTAGTTCTTTGAAGAATCCCCTTTAATGCAAACCATATGTAAGTGAGAAATGTAGATATTGAACAAGTTGTAAACATTGAGAAAATGTTCTAAACAAGGGGAACTTCGGTGGGTCGTTCTTCAAAGATTCAATCGCCGAAGTCACTTAATAGATTGGGGTTGGGAATGAAGTCCAAATTCTATCAAGATTAAACTTATATTCTTAAATTCGGGCCATCCCCCTTAATGCCCAAGATGCAAGCATGAAAGATCGTGATTTATAGCCCAACAATACACCTAATAGGGAATAAAGCATACGGCAGCTATTTGTGAATACTCATTAACGTACTAACAAACCAGCTGCCTTATGATTTTATTGCAGTACAGTATGGGGTAGTTCTTTTGGTTTCTTGAACGTTTAAAACTGGCACAAGTGTTTTACCATTCTTTATCGAATGGATAATATCTCCATTGTCAAGTCAGTCCTAAATTGGACCAGTGGGCTAGAAATCAGCGCTGATTGCCGCTGTCGATGGAAGGTTGTCCTCCAACCCCTTTTAGTCCTCTGAGTCAAATGACCCAGTGTTTAGAACTATACCATTCGCCGCTGTTGCCCGATTGTCGCCGCTGTTGCTGCAAAAGTGCGCTTCGCGCTGATGTACGCATCCGACTTTTAATTACAGTGAGTGAGTAGGGGGAAAAAACCTTCCTTAGTCCTCTGATAAAAATGAATCAACAACCTTGTTGCGCTGGTTGCTGTAAAATATGGAGCTTCGCGCTGTCGTTGCTGCCCAATTTTAAACAGGAGGAGGGTGGGGGGGTCCAAACCCCCTCCTTAGTCTTTTCATAAAAAATGACTAAAAGGGCTAGAACAACATCATAGCGCGTTGACGCTTGTCGCCGCTGTTGCTACAAAAATCTGGAGGCTTCGCGCGTCGCCGCATCCGACTTTTTTAAACAGTAGAGGTAGGGGAAAAAACCCTTCCTTAGTCCTCTGATAAAAAAAATGAATCAACAAACAATCATTCTCGGCTGTTTGCCGCTGTCGGCGCTGTTGCCTGTAAATTCTGGAGCTTCGCGCTGTCGTCGATGCCAATTTTTAAACAGGAGGAGGGTGGGGGGGTACTCCAAAATCCCCTGCCTTAGTCTTTTGATACAAAAGGATCTTCAACGGGCTATAGAATAACATTATTAGCGCTTGTTGCCGCTGTCGCGTGTTGCCTACAAAACTGGCGCTTCGCGCTGTCGCCGCATCCGACCTTTTTAAAAGATACAATTTCGCAATGATGCCGCATCCGATTTTTTAAACAGGTAGAGGGAGGGGCCAAACCCCCTTCCTAGTCTTTTGATAAACTGAATTTAAAATGACTCAACGGGCGTAGAAAAACATCATTAGCGCTGTTGGACGATGTCGCCGTGTTGCCTACTAAAACTGGAGCTTCGCGCTGTCGCCGCATCCGACTTTTTGAAAAGGTCCAATGTCGCGGCTGTCGCCCGGCTGCCAAACTTTTCTAAACAGGCAGCGTGGTGGGGTTCCAAAGCCTCCTTAGTGCTCTGAGAAATAAAAATTGAATCCAATGGACCAGCAGCAAACAAATCTTCACATGTTGACGCTGTCGCCGCTGGTCCTGTAAATCTGGCGCTTCGCGCTGTCGCCGCTGCCCCAATTTTAAACAGGGAGGAAGGGGTGGTGGTGAGTGGGGTCAAAACCCCCTCATTAGTCTTTGATACAAAATGACTCAACGCGGCTAGAACAATTTACAATCATCAGCGCTGTGGCCGCTGTCGCCGCTTTTGCCTATAAAATCTGGACCTTTCGCGCTGTCGGCGCAGTCGAATTTTTAAAAGGTCCAATTTCGAGGCTGTCACCGCTGCCAACTTTTCATAAACGTTTTTGGAAGGTTCGCGCTGTCGCCGCTTGCCAATCTTAACAGGTAGAGTTGGGGTCCAAACCTCCCTTCCTTAGTCCTTTGGTAACAAAATGACTCAAGGGCCTATACAACGCAACACGCATCACCATGGGGGGAAAATCTTCAATGTATTCAATTGGGAAAAACTCACCAAAGGTCAATACTTCATACGTTGTAAAGAAACACTCATTCATGCTGGAAATGTGCAAAATAACGATCCGGTGTAAAGTAATTCAGTTGCAATATTTTCGATGAGTAGGCATAAGTGTCAGACGTAGAATGTTTCGGCCGAGTATTAGGTTTTACCGCGCACCGTTCGAAAAACTCCGTAAAACACCTAATTTGCAACAGCATGTATGTCATTGCCAATGCACTAACTGGCACTCGCGCTGTCGCGCTGCCTAGTTGTAAAAATGTGGCTGTCGCGCTGTCGCTGTATGGTAGGGTATTCTAAAGGAAATCCCCACCTTTAAGGGATGAAAGCGGCCAATATTTTATTGACAAATAGGCTGCATGATTCAAACAACAAACTGTCAATGAGATAATCAGCATGATAGGTCTAATGTAAATAAGGCCACCTTTGCTTTAGGCAAGGCCGTACGCAGTATTGTTTTTTTTTTTGGAGGGTTACCTCGAAAAATGGACTTTTTTGGTAACAGTGGATCAACCCCCAATGGTCCTTTTTGAACATCTCACACCAGAAAAGTGGGCTTTCTTGTAAAATTTCTCCATCTTCTCAATCTGAAGCCAAATTTCCCAAAAACCACCTGGCAAAAGTTTTCCACATTCCAATACAGTATGGCAAAATTGTCATACGTAAATCTCGCATGGTAAAGCGATCTGTCTTTTTTTTTCGGCAAAAATCACTATGGCCCTACTTCCAGATTCTCCGCCTTCCGTCCCTACCCAACCCAAACTTGAGACCACGGCAACATCGATATACCCGATAAAATTGAAAATCAATCTTAAAACTTGGGATGACGGAAAGATTTAAAGTCTCAATCGGTGTTTAATTCACCCTTGTAACCAACTCCGCAGTCATGTTGCAAAATCAAGAACATAGGCCTATGCCTAAAATTAACAACTTTGATGTGATTCTCTTTTTACCACGGTTTTTAACTATTGTATTTTATTTTGTTCTTTCTATGATATTTTTGGTAAAACTATGACCAGTGAAACTCCCTTCTTACATAACATAGCTGTTATTGGCAGATGATATCCTGGCTATACCGATACGTCGCGTTTTACGATTGTCCGCCCCTCCAGATTTTTCGATTCGCTGATGGGAAAGAAATACGATCCTCTAATTTTCTATCATTTTACAGTATTTTGCCTGTAATGTGCACTGTCATATTTTACAGTGTGTGTGAGAGTTAACCACATTATGACTAAAATTGTCGCAATTTCACGTTTGCACTGTCACCCTTGTAAAAACATAGAGTAACAATCATCATAAGATAATTGCCAACCTGAAATAACTGCATAAAATACAACATAAGATTCTTTTTGTTATTCTTCTGGTGTTTTTCTGTTAGTGTCCTTTTTGCGGATATTTTGAGTAAAATGAACCCAATGAAGGCTCGGCTCCAAATAGACCAGTCACTTCGTTTGTTTGCGCCTGCGAATCCATTCCTTCGATCGTTATGGCCCAATAGTATTAAAACTCTAACAGATACAATAGCCCTGTGGTAACAATCAGGCCGACCTATGTCAAGATACCCGTTGGAGATATTGCCCGTCACCATGGTGTCAGCTATCATCTGTACGCAGATGATACTCAACTTTATGTTCCCTTTGGCCCAACAGATCCTCATGATTGGAAAATGCACTGACTGTTCTTCAAAACTGCCATAAAGGACATCAAAATATGGTAATGTCAACAAATTAAAACTCAATGAATCTAAAACCGAGTTCTTTGTTGCCGCATCTCCTTACTACAAAAAGTCCTTCCTGATTTAACAACTGTCTATTGGAAACTCTCCATTAAACCATCTCAAACATACCAATCTTGTGTCCTATTTTGATGCAACATACCATGGAATCACACATCAATAATTTTAGTTCCGTACAATCATCTACGCATCTCGGCAACATCTCGCGCATTCACAGATACATTGATAAAGACACTTGCCATCATGCTGTACGCTCTCCTATACTTTCTCGCATCGTATTATTGCAATAGTTTACTTTCTTCGCTACCAATTCTATACTCTTCGTCTTCAGCGCCTACAAAACTGGGTGCTGCGAGACTTTGTTGGCTTCTGTGGAAACAGAGAAGTTCTTTAAATTGCTTTTATATGTTTTTAAGTCTCTTATTGGCATGGCTCCTGTATATCGTTCAAACTGTTTCAAGTTAAATGTTCCAAAAAGAAACCTTAGGTCGTCAAAAGATCGCCTACGGTTTGATTATCCAGGACTCGAGTAAAAGCTGGTGATAAAAGTTTTACTGTTGTTCTTCAAAGTTAGGAACACTTCCTGTTCACTTAGGCAGTCCCGTATCTGTTAAATGCCTTTAAAAGGCACTTAAGACACAACTTGTTTCCTATTGATTTGTTTTTTCATTATGTTATATTTATTGCTCATTTTCTCACTTTCTTTTATTGTAAGCGCCTTGAGCCTTTGGGGAACGCGCTCATAATGCTAGTTTATGGTATACCAGGCCCAAAGCCCTTTCTACATGATGCAACAGCCATCGCAAGGCCCATCAATTTAGACCATAAGTTATGGAGCTAATGACATATGCACACTGCACTTTCCTCCATCCTACACGATGCAAATTTGCCTTGCAACAGGTCCTTGAACATGGGGTGCTGGAAGTGGTGGGTTTGGGGATACTCTTGTAACTGTTATGTCGATTTTTTCAATTTTCAAGAACTTTTCTGTGTAAGTTAAAAACTTATTCAGCATTTCAGTGGCCTGGCTTAATATTCTATGGGCTATCTTACTTTTACTTTATTATTGATTTAAATGTTAGATAGAAAAAAGTAGGTACAGAAGAAGTTGTAAAAATTATTCAAAAGAAGACATTTTCTATAATTTTAATATTTACACTGTCCATAAAGTTATACAAAGCTTTATAGTGTTACAACCTAAATTTCAAGGTGTCGTCTTTTATTCCCTAAAGGACAACCTTTATTATAAGTATTAAATGAATAGAGACATAGTAGGAAGTGGTGTCATTCACCAGTTAACATGTTTACAAAGTTAAAATAAAAACAATTTACTGTAGATCTTACGTTTCAAAGATTTGCTGTATGAGAGCATATCAAGAACTATTTGGTATCCCTTATATAGTCTACACCTAGTCTAATCAAGGAAAACTTTTTTATACAGTAGGCCTACATAAAGTTTATGGTAGGCCTCAATCCATTTCATATTATAAATTTTACTGTGCAAGTGCTATAATTTACTAACAATTGGTCATGATGATTATAAGTCCTTTCAAATAAATGGTTATTAAAGAAGGGTCACTGGACTCTCTACGGGTGTATGGCAAGGCCTGTCTTGAAATAGAACATGTTTCTAAAAATTTGCACCGTAGCACAGGATGTGGATTTCATTGCAACAGCCCATCTACACGGAGCAAATCTGTTGCAAGGGCTCAGGGAGACGGGCTCTGTTGCAAGCTTGTGCAAGGGAAGTGGCACCGTGTAGAATGGGCCTTAACATGTTACAAACATTGCTGTTAAAACTGGTCTGTACCCCCCGGGGTGTAAACGATACATTAGCCGGTAATGACAGATAGGATTTATAAATTTATTACTTTGTTGTTTGGCTTCACTGGACTTCAGCAATGTTTGTATTTTATCAAGGACTTTATGTCACATATTGACACAATGAATTGAATTTGCGTTAACACAGTTAATCGTGAAGTGTTTACACCAATATTTGCTGTAGTAATTAGTGTATACAGTACCACAATGTTCGGACGTGCTGGTACCATGCCGATCATAGAGCGCGATTTGCAGATAGTTAGAACTCGATTGGTTAAATATACGTGCAAAAGTGTATTAGGCACCACCGAATATCAGCGAGGTCAAACATACCAGAACACGAATAAGGCGTCTACAACGAAAGGTCACTGATTAATGCGTCCAAATAATACTTTAATGAGCATTATGAACATTAATGAATTAAACTAATATATAACAGCACATTCTTTAATATTTTGTAGTAGGTCTCTGTGGTTCTTTTTTTATCACCAAGAAATAATTATTTTACAAAGAGGTCCAAACTCATGGAGCAATGTCATAATTACGCCATGACGGAACAGAATAATAACTACGTACCCGGGACGAAGGTACGCTCATTTTTAATTAAATGACGAATTTACTCTTGTCACCCCCACCGGAATCACTACGCATAACTACTGTATACAACAAGTTTTTTGCAATTTCAATGAAATTTTTATAATTATCAGCAGTTTGAACAATGTGGAATACATAAACCCACGAGCAATCGCAAAGTAACGAGGAAGGTGATCACATGAATCAGACGGTAAAATTCCAAAATGGCGGTCAACATGGCGCCGCCCGCGGTCAAATGGCAGCCTCCAGGGGTAAAACAACAACATGGACGAAAGTTCGACTTTATAGTGATAAGATAAGAGACCTAACTCAATTAACATTAGTATGAAATCAATGAAACATGTTTCACAACGTAACGTTTTTTTTATTTTTAGGGGCTTTAATCTCATATTTTACAATGTATATGTTGTATAATCATGTTTAATCATGGTAAACTGCTTCATGCAGTGCAATATGATTGCTGGTTATGCTGCTCCTGGTCAGTTGTTTTAGGGAAGATGGGGTATAGTACATTTTCTTCTCTGTTTATATTTTATTTTTTCCTGTTTTATATTATGTGCAATTCTAATTGTGATATGTGCTATGGTGTTTCCTAAGGACCGCAGTTGGATGGAAATATGTGTACTATATATGTAGGCCTACGTTTTGTGTTTTATCCTTGGAAATCTTCGTGCATAATTGAAAATGAAAGGAAAGATTGCTCTGGAAAGGAACATTTTTCAAGTCCGTTATGACTTGATCTTGTCTTACGCCTGCTTTGTTTCATAATGACGATATTTAAATTTCATGCGGTTTAATAATTGCTCTGGAAAAGCACTTTTGTTAAATTCCGTGATGACTGATCCTGAGCTCCTGCTTTTTGTTTTTTAATGACGATTATTTAAAGTTTTCTACAGCAGTTCTCAACTATTAATTATGGCTATTAAAAAATAGGGAAATTATGCAAAACAAAGAGAACTAAGTCGCAGAAAAGAGGTTTTGCTTTGATTGAGGCCCAAAGAAAGTAACATTGTAACAACATGAGTATTCATATTTACAGTTTTTATAGTAAAGTAAACCCAATTTTACCAGAGTATTCTAAAAATTGAAATTGCTCTCACAGAATTAAGGTTAATGTGCATAACATGAAGTTATTGCTTCCTGGAATAACCATTCGGATTTTCTTGTGAGCACGCATCCAACAGTTACTTACACGCTATTGTTATTGATTGCAATTTGCAAATGGGTTGCCATTCAAGTTGATGTAACGATCGCAATCCGGTTTTTACCCTGGGGTATTTTTACGTTCGTTCTACTGATAATAGGGTTAGTTTATAAATGCCAATCCGTCTTTAAACAGTGTTTTTGTTAATTGTAATAAAAAGTGACAAATTTAAAAAAATAAACATTCATCCATAATGCGCCCTTATATAATAACTAGAAAATGAACGCATAATCCCATACACTGGATATTTCCTTATTTGAGAAATTCTAAAACTGGGCAATTAGTACGTGACTATCTTTAATTTGATTTATGTTGACTATTTTTAAATAATAGACACCCATGAAAATTAAATTTTGAAATCCTGAAGCTGCCTTTAAAAATGTGCTCTAGAACAAAATACTTTCACCTGCCACAGCCGGGCTAATAAGGTGGATATTCCAACTATACGATAAACCAACCAGAACCAAAACCGCCATATCGAGAAAATGAGCATGTGTGCCATCCGGGGTGTGTGCTACAGAAAAGGAAAAGGTTTTTCAGAAGTGTTAATATAGATAGCATATCGACACTGTAGAGTTTAATTCAGAGGGGTAGTTAAATAGAGATTCAAAAACGACCTGGACCGAGAGAAATCGTACGTTCGTTGTATCTGGCCCAAAAACTACGAACGCTGTTCAAGTAGTCGCGTTCCATCACCTCCAAAAGAAAATCCCATAACATAGCCCGCCGCGACTGTACGAATTGTAGGGACAACTGTCTCCAGCAGTATCCGATTCACAGTAAGTGACCCGCCATTACCTTGCGCACATCTCGGTTTAATTTGAATGCTAATCAGGGGACCACAGACACGAAACTAAACTGGTGGTATCAAGGCACGGATAGGTCTCATGTATCGATTACGCGACCGCAGCTAATTGAATAGCTCCTTAATAAGTTTTGACAGTACATGAATTATGCAGAGTAAAGTTGCAGCGTTTCACTGATCACTCTCCGGGCTTTGTGATATAATTTGTTGTACTACAATTGTTTCTAGGGCTATCAGAGGGTCAAGTAATTGTATGGAAATAAACAACAACAATAAATATAAAAAAGACGGGGAATGAGACCTGAGAAATCAGAACTTGTCTTGTGATTTCTTCCTGGTTTTTTTTTTTTTTGTTGGTGTGTTGTAGTATTTTCCATTGAGGAGGGGCTGATCATTCTAAATTAATTCGAGCCTACTCATGATACTGCAGGTGCCACACACAAGGCTCTCCATTACCAAGCCCAGTGGTGTGATCTATTCTTCCAGAAAACCGAATTATTTCCCAGCGCTCTACAGCTGTCTGACGAAATCTTTCCCCAATTCATCTCACTTTCAATGTTACAGCAAGCTTGTCCATCCAACGCCCGTAAGTAAGACTTGGATGAAAGAAATTAAATGTATGTTCAAAGGGGGGAACTTATCATACTTGTACCTTTTCCTACAAATATAGAAGAGTAAAGGTCAATCACATATAACCGGATTTTCATTGATGTCCATGCCGTTTCCTTCCCTATAGCTTTATGTGAACATGATGGGTCTATACGTTTGCTTTTATTTTGTGATTTCTTTTCATTTTTACTATTTAAAAATACCAAACTTGGAATCACAAGAACCCAAAATAAACCAAATTATTCCCCAGCATTTGCAGCGAAATAGGCTCCTTGTTAAAAATGAATAATTCATAATCCACATCAGATAAAACAAACGTACCTCCCTGTTTGTGACGGAGGCATCTGACCCAACAGAGAAAGCCCTGTCCCTCCTGTTACCCCTATCCACAGGCCCTACGCGAGGGGGGGGGGGACTCTTATGCTTGACCTTATTAAAATACAAAGAGAGGAAGGTTCGGACCCCTAGAATCCTGTGTATGGCCATACTTCCCCGTTTCTTCTCCTTTTCTTTTAAATCCTTCCTATAACCCTCATTCCCATAGCTTGGTGTGTAGCAGAATTAATGGCTTGGTCGGCCCGCTTGCGCCCGGTAAAAGCCTTCGCGTTAGGGAGAAATTCTCCCCTCCCCCTCCTTCCCGAGTGTACAGGCCATTGCCGAGCTGAAAAATTTTAAAACCGCTAACCCATTTCTAAGGGTGAATTTGCCGAAAATAGGTTACCAACTTAGTTGCATCTGCACCATGTGTGACCTTCGACCTACGTGTGTGGACTTTTGACCACAGAATGCCCAGGTCAGTAGTTCTACGCAATGGGAATCTAGAGACCTTGGACTTTTTGGGGCACTCTAAACCCTGATAACAAACGCCAGACTGTTCTCATACCCAGCCCCCCGGGGCACTCCCATATTGATGAAAGCGACGCGTATATGTATAAGCTGTTAGGACCCCCCCCCTTTTCAAGCATTTCGTTGTCAACCAAACACCCCATAACCCAAAATGAAAGACCCCCTATTTGTTGAAAAATTTTCCACTGTCACCAAAGAAACCTTTTTTGGGAGGAAAATAACATTTTTCCCAAAGACTTATTTTTTAGAAAATTTTGGCCAAATCTCACCAAAGACCCATTTTGGGAACATTTTGCATAGTTGACACTCAGAAAAACCCATTTGGGGGTGTGGTAATTTGGCCATCTCTCACCCAACGGCCTATTTTCAGTCCCTCGTCACGAATGCCTTGGATTTGAGAAGCACGAGCTAACACCCATATCCATTTCATATGTGAGTGTCCCCACCCCCCCAACCCGGTGTCAGCCCATATGTCAAAGTATAACGAAAGCATAGCCGGACAGACAGATCTGTGTTTATTAGTATAGAAATCTAAGGATTTCGATACGAGCAATGATAAAATTGTCTTCATCAAGATTCATTTAAGATGCATGAGGCGCAGGTATTGAAATGCGAATAAAAATTGAAAAATGGAGAGATTGTATTCGATAGTGACAACTATCAAAATAAACATTGATTTTGTACCGTATAGTAATATGAGCAATAAATGTACAAGACAAGAGTTTCCGGATATTTGATTAGTGAAATTTAAATTAAAAAAAAAAAAAAATTTTATTAACATAACACTACTAGTATTTTATATTTGATTAGATTAAACCGAGAAATCGGGACATGAGAGGCCAAACACCTGCTTGAGCCAAATCACAATGTGCGCGCGCGACAACCCCCCAGGTGGTTGTCAACAGCCGCTTAGTCAGTTCCCAGGGCCGTTTTAAATCCTGCGCCAAGAAAAAACAAAAAAAAATAGTGTTCCCCTGATTGGTTGGTCTGTCTAAGTGTCTCTTACGCGCATACGACACGTCGAGAGAAAGTTGCGCGTATACCAGAACCATGTGTTTTTGACTTAATGTTTGTGGCGGAGTACTTCCCCCGACCTCGCACAGCAGGGGCCAGATCCAGATTTCTCGATTCGGTCAATAATAATAACAATCGCTTATACCGTGAGAGTTTGGCCTAAATTGGTATATGGTGTTTTGTGATGCTGAATCCGAATCTTGACTGTTATTATGCTGTCAGATTTAACTGTTTATCCATACAGGGTGTCCCCAAAAAAAAAACCTCTGGCGATATCGGTTCTCAACCATTGAGTTGGCCATAAAAATTTGGTTACATGGGTTTTGTGGTGATGAATCCTAATCGGCTCTGAACATATATGCCTTCAATCAAAAAAGATACCGAAAATGGTTCAGAACTCTTGTATGGATAAAAAGGACAATTATAAGTATATAAAAAAGACCGAGAGTTTTCACAGAGTCATCTATTGAGGCTGTGATTGGATACACAACTTGAAATCTGCCAATTTTTTACGCATTTTTTTGAAAATGTACCTGAAAATTTACTTTATTTCTTCCCGTGACTTCAGTTATGTGTTTGGGTACCCCGGGATTCCAAAGAGTCAAACAATTTCAGATTTACTAATGTCTGGTATGTTTACTGGTATTGGAAACATAAAATTGAACGTTTTGAGGTGTCGATTTTTGTTTTTTGCCCCCAAAATTACAAAAAGGACTACAGTTATCATGAAAGAATTAACAGCCCTTGGCCCACTGTGCCCTCGGGAGATGGGAGACGTTTTCCCTACAGATTCGGAGGTCCACGTATTGGTTGAATAGTCTAAGTGTAAATTTTCAGTCGCTTAGCGTTTCATCACCGTGGACCCCGAGTGGGGGTCGGATTGGGTTGAAGAGTCTATGTAATTTAAGTCGCTTAGCATTTTTCATCACCACCGTGACCCGAGGGAGGGTCGGATATGGGTTTTTGAAGAGTCTAGTGAAATTTAAGTCGCTTAGCATTTTTCATCAACCGTGGACCCGAGGGAGGGTCTAACTGAAAATCCTATTTTGAAATATATAGCGCTGCACTGTGACGCGATCATAAAGTAAAGGCCTTATTTGGAACAAGTTGTCACATTAACTTAATGCTAAAAAAACATGTTTGGGGCTTTTTTTCTAAGTCCAAAAAAAGGAAAGAAGGGCTGCAAAACAGTCCCCGCAGTGGCCCAAAGAAATTCTGCATCTACAATTCTTCGCCTTGCTTATTTTCTTTTTCGTGACAAAAAAACATAGCCATCATAATATGTTTTCTTTTTGCCAAATGTTGCGAAATGCACCTTTTGTTTTGTGTTGTTTTAGATCGCGTATGATTGGTATTGCCAATATTTCATAACTCATACCCCAATTTATATGCTCTAAGTTATAAGTCTTGTGCATCGTTATGGTAGACCCCCCCCCCCCCCGAAAACCACTTTGTAGGATTAATTTTTTTTAACAAAACTGTGGTCAACTGATTGGGTACATCAACCACTGACGTGACAGCAACACAACCACATAACAGGAAAAAAAAATTAAATCGGTTGTACCGATCAAAAGGACATGCAAAAAAACGATTATTTTGCAATGCGCACCCATTTCCCCCCCCCCCCCAAAAAAATATGAAAACCACTTTCATGAGGACTTTTTCATAAAAACTTGGGCTCATAATAGGAGAAGCACAATTACATTTACATGATGAATAAAAAATTTTTTAAAAGTTACTCGAGTACGATTTCAGAGGCGAAAACAAATTTTGAATAGTGCACCAAAATGCGGATTTATGCTATTAGAATGATAAACGCTTATAAGCCTATGGGCGATTTGTAAAATAGCGCAAAATGTATTTAGGCATTTCAAAAACTTTGGGCAAAAATAATTGGACCATTTAAAGAAGGCACACAAAACAACAATGGACCCCCCCCATACACTTAGGCCTAAGGTTATAAGCATCTGGAAAACTGCTATTATGCATGTTGCTGTTTGTGGTTATCATGTCGTTGGTGGTGTTGAGATGAGAGATGTTAAAATTCTTTCTCCGGTTGGTGCATTCAGGGTATTGTTTCTCAATCTATGTCATCAGAGGGGGCAGTGGCCATAGTGAGGAGGGGTAGGGGTTGGGGGGGGGGGGTAGACAGACGCCCCCATCATTGCAAAGGAAGGAGAAAAGAAGTTGGGAAATTTGCTAAAAGTAGCCCTATGCACAAAGCATGCCATCTGTGCTTTATCTTCCAAAAAATCCCAACTTCTGAACTCCTCCATCCTGCAAGGATGACGTCCACACTATAGAGGAGGAGCAGAAATCATAGGGGCCTTATTAAGGAGTTTGTTACATCCCACTACAGCAAAGGTTTGACACCTTTGGTAGTTAGTTGGACCCTCTACATCAATTCAAGGTAGGTAGTACTCTCAAAATTGTGGTATCACTTTTTAAATAGGGGCCAATTAAGTTACAAAAAAAAACAGGGGTCAAACTTTTAAAAAATGCCCCAATCATGTTGAACTTGTATGCATATTGGGTTAGGGCCGGCACACTTACCTTGTGTTTGAACGCACGAGGGGGTCCCTGTCTACACAGTCCTTCCTCCACGCACGTCTCCTCACCGCGTTTCCTTATAGCCCGGTATTACCTTCTCTTCCGTTACGGCCGTGTTGTCGCGGTATTCTCTCACCTTCTCCCTCTGATGATGTGCGCGACTTTCCAGTGCGAGTCCTACATTAAAGTTTCTGCGCGTGTGGCACTATCCTTTGCTGTAACCAGGGTTGCTCTCTCCGAGACTCCCCCCAAGCCCTCTCGACGCTGAGGGTACGGTAGCTTGCCCTCCTTGACCACGGCAGGCCTGTCCAACCCTAATCGGAAAAGTTTTACGGCCAGCCGCACTCCGCACTTTGAGTGCTCTCGCGTAGAGACTGATAGTAGCTCCACCTATGTTCTGTGTCAATATGAGATCCACATAACGCGCGATTCTGGGCAGAGTTCACACGGAGAGAAGTATAGATAAGGCGCAGATGCCCTGCCCGTTTTACACCATGTAGACCGCAGTTGGAGGCTCGCGACGTTTAGCCGGCGGGCGTTTCCCCTCAAAGAACCGGGAACGATAGTTCCCTCTGTTGCTTAATTATGAGGAGGAGAGGGGAGGAGAGAGGTGAGGCGCTCTCCCGTCGCCTCAGCAGGGAGCACGAAGCACTAAAGATCCCCTGTAAAAAGGAGCCCCGAAGGTGATCCAGGCGGTTAGCACATGTATCTGAGTCTACATTTTGTCCAACAGAGAGGAGGTCCTGTGATGTTCTCGTGAAAACGGGCCGAGAGCCTCGGGCGAAAGAGAGAGCGCCCCACGTGCTAGGTCCGTTAGTGTCATACCTGAGCTGCTCCCATAGGGTCCAGGAAGGGGAGTGGGGGAAAGGGTGGAGTAGCGATGGTACCCCCCTGACTCTTTGCCCCTTCTAACCCGTGTGCCTCTCCGCTGGGCTGACTTTTTTCCTGGCGCCCCGCGTTGAGAAGCGGCCGAGTCCCTTTCAATGTATACGATACCCTCCACTCACTCATCGTTTCGCGTTCTCCCCCAGAGTTGATTGGAGGGGTTTAGTTGGCCTCTCTAAGCCCTTGTTGTCGTTTAGAAGGAGCCCGGTAGTTCAACTTGTGTTCTAGTCCTAGTATGATTTGCTCTTTCGGAATAACCCTTTCCTTACCCATTTTTTCTCCTACACGGATCAGCCTCTAGAGAGCGCATGTTTTACCTTTGGTGGTGGTTATATACGAGAGGCAAGAGAAGCGTGCGTGAAAACGAGAAAGCAAAGAAAAGCTATGTTAAGCTTATAATAGTTTATTTTATATATTTAATATATTTGTCCATCTAATAATAGGATTCCAAAAATGTATGTTGTACCCACCTACGGCCATTGGTTTGGAGGTATAAGTCTTGTGCATCGTTATGGTAGACCCCCCCCCCCCCCGAAAACCACTTTGTAGGATTAATTTTTTTAAGCAAAACGGTGGTCACTGATTGGGTAGCATCACCCCACTGACCTGACATCAACACAACCACCATCACATGAAAATCACTTAATCGGTTTGTACCGATTCAAAACGGCAGTCAAAAAACGATATTTGCATGCGCACCCCCTTCCCCCCCCCCCACATGAATACCACTTTCCTGAAGGACTTTTTTTCGAAAAAAACCCAAAATTTAAAAAAAAAAAAAAAAAGAACCAAATACATTTACAATTGCTGAAATAAAAAATTTTTAAAAGTTACTACTCGAGTACGATTTAGAGGCAAACAAATTTTTGAATGTGGCCACCCAAATGCTTATTTATGCTAATTAGCATGATAACCTATATATAGCCATGGGCGATTTGAAAATATGCGCAACACGATATTTGGCATTTCAAAAAACTTTGGGCAAAATAATTGACCATTAAAGAATGTCACACAAACAACACTGGACCCCCCCATACCACTTAGCCTAAGTGTATAAGCATCTGGAAACTGCTATTATTGCCTCTGTTTGCTTGTTTGTGTTATCATTGTCGGTGGTGGTGGTGCAGATGAGAGATGTTAAAATCTTTCTCATTTGGTGTCCATTCAAGGGTCACTGTTTCTCAATTCTCTGTCATCAGAGGGTGGCATGCCATATTGAGGAGGGGTTAGGGGTTGGGGGGGGGTAGCAGCCGCCCCCATCATTTGCATAGAAGGAGAAAAGAAGTTGGGAAATTTTGCTAAAATGTAAGCCCCTATGCACCAAATCATGGCCATCTGTGCTGTATCTTTTCCAAATCCCCAACTTCTGGACATCCTCCATCCTGCAAATGACGTTCCACCACTAATAGAGGGAGGAGCAGAATATCATAGGGGCCCTTATTTAAGGAGTTGTTTACCTCCCACTCAGAAAAGGTTTGACACCTTTGGTAGTTAGTTTGGACCCTCTACAATGCTAGGTAGGTATATCTCAATTGTGGATCACTTTTTCAATAGGGCCATTTAAGTTTACAACAGGGTCCAGCCCTTTTAAATGCCCCAATCACGTTGAAATGTATGCCCTATTGTCCATCTAATCATAAGATTTCCAAAATGTATAGTTTGTACCACCTAACGACCATTGGTTTGGAGTTATAGGTAAATGTAAAAGGTCAATTTCATTGTACTGGGTCAATATTAAAAGTTTATCTGATTATATTTTAATCCTTGCAAGTTATTACCTGAGGTTAGAGGACTCATAAACGGTATAGTTGTATTCTGTTAAAATGCTTACTTACGGAGATAAGGGTCAAAGAAGTCAACACCAATTGGGAATGTTGACCTATGACCTATTGTGTCCCGTAACATGGTACTATGGCATTGCGATGGTCACTCTTCCTTATTTTGACTCTTAAGCGGAGGATGAACACTTCTTCATTTCAACAAATTGGGAAGCAACTTCCGATTTTGACCCCTGTACAAATAGAAATGACTTTTTTTCCATTTTAGCCATTTTTCCCTATAACTCCAAAACCATGGTCATATATAGTTGGTACCAACTATACATTTGTGATCCTTATGACTATACGACAATTCTCTTTGGCAATAATAATTTTATTGTTCGTTTACACCCCTATT